>LPNX011108001.1:233662-250437 GCA_001517045.1 Pseudotsuga menziesii
ATAACCCCATATCTCTAACATCCCTACTCCTCACCCACCTATAAAATCCCCTCCTACTCCTCATGTCCCTCTATATCACATTTTCCTTTCTAACCCTTACTAAACCCTTCTATAACTCTTTCTATACCCTACACCTCCACCTACAACTAAGCCCTACCCCTCTCTCACTCATCAAACCACATAAAACCCCCTTCTCTCAATCATATCTCACTATACCTAATACCCTTCTCTCTCCAAAAAAACCAATCATATGCTCCCTTCCAATAAAACAACTCAATCCCCCATATATTTCTCTATTTCTCCCCATACCCTTAATCATCCACTCCCTTTGTGTGTGTCTCTCTCCATACCCCCTACCTTTGGAAATTGGACCCAAGAGATAGAACAATTACACTCACAAAATTGCTAATCAAACATGCAAAATTCACACCAAAGGAAAATGAAATTGGAGCATAACACTAATCTGTATTGAGTAAGTGTAAAATAACCAAACTTGTGAAGTAATAGGCTACTGAAATATATCATTACATGATATAATTGAATGCATAAAGATGCCATCCGAAATAGTCCAAAAGTAGGCTTACTAAATCTAGTCAAATCCCCCATAGGTGGATAAAGCAGTTTCCAAATCTATGAATATGCTCATGAATTTGATAATTAAAGTGGGAAATATAAATAGGGATGGAAAGAAAACTCATGCATTCTTTTATTTGGAGAAAATGAGGGAGGATGACGTGGGAAAAAAACAAGTTAACTACACCTAGTCTAGCTTTTCATTTTTCCTTAAAGGAAAATAAAATAAGGCATCTTTTCAGAAAAAGTAGATATGTGCTTTGAAGGGTCTGGAATAAAGTAGACATGATAAATTGGGTTTCTAGGATGTTTCCCAAGTGATCAATGACTTAGTTTTAGTATGTGTTGACTTCTAGGACTTCTAGAAGGAAACTAGCATAGAGTGGAATCTAGGAAACTAGGTAATAATACAAAAATAATTAAATTAATGTCTAAGGTAGGTAACTATGGCTTGATTATTATAGCACCCCCCTTAAGCATAAATTTATGAGTAAATATCAGAAAACTATAAGGCCTAGAAACAAGGCTTAGTCACCCTTAACATACTGCTTGTCCATACAACCAAGGAAAGAGGCAAAAACCCAGTGGGAAAATCCTCCCTTAAACATGGACAGGAGAAACAAAATTTTGGAAATATTTTCATCAATCATGCTTCATAGCATGATAAAAAATCCCCAGCAATGATTTGGGACTAATGAAGGTCTTCTTACAAAAAACTTCGGTGAATATGTCTACTACTTGTTCTAAAGATGCACAGAAGTGTAGATCAATGGTGCCATCATGCACAAGTTGTCTGATGTAATGCATATGGATCTCAATGTGCTTGGTTCACTGTCTCTGAAATGGATCATTGCATATTTGAATGGTGCTCTACTTATCATATAGATAATAGTTGAAAAATTTGATTCGAAACCACATTCTCCAAGTATCCCCTGCAACCACAAACATTCAATTGTTGCATTTACAACTCCTCTATACTCTGCTTCTGTAGATGAGAGTGCTATGGCACTCTACTTCTTGTTTGAACAGATGATTGGTCCTTCTGTAAGCATGAACACATATCCTGAAGTATACTTTCAATCTATGTTGTCACCTACCCAATCACTATCAGTAAATCCAATCAAATCAAGATCAGATTTTTCTTTGAAGAAGATCCCATGAGTTCTTGTTACTTGAACAAATTTTAGGATCCTTTTGGCTGATCTCCAGTGGATCTCATGAGTTTGATACATGTATCTCAAACCCACACTAACTGGATAATGTATATCAGGTCGAGTGTGTGTAAGTTAAAGAAAACACCCAATCAACTGCTTATACAGTGTATTATTTACCATAGAAGAAGAACCTGCTTCTTCAAGCTTAACTCCTGAAAGGAAGGGAGTCTTGCTTGGCCTGCAATATTTCATGTTGAACTCATTCAGCAAATCCAAAGCATACTTGGACTGATGTAATTTGATTCCATGTTTGGATTGAGCAATTTTAAGACCCAAGAATTGGATCAACAATCCCAAATATATCATAGAAAATACATGGTTCATTGCATCCTTCAAGGAGGAAATCTCTTTCTTTGAAATTCCTGTAACCAGAAGATCATCCACATACAAGATGATAATCATCAAAGAACCATCAATCAGCTTCAAATAGAAATTAGTTTCATACTTGCATCAAACAAAACTTAGTGATAGAAAAAATCCATCAATTTTGGCATACCAAGCCGTAGGGGATTGCTTGAGCCCATACACTGATTTATTTAACCTGCACACTAAATATGGATTAAGAAAAACCCTACAGGTTGCTGCATGTAAATATCTTCAGTGATATCTCCATTTAGGAAAGCACACTTCACATCCATGTGATGTACCTCCCACTGCGTCGAAGCTGCAATGGCCACTGGTGCAAAGGATTCATTGTAGTCAATACCATGTACTTATGAGTATCCCTTGGCTACCAATATTGCCCTATATTTCAAAGGTGAACCATTGGCAGAAAACTTATTCTTGAAAACCCACTTACATTGAACTAGCTTCCTCCATGGGGGAAGATCAACCAGTTCCCAAGTGGTGTTCTTCTCGAGTGAGATGAATTATTCTTTCATGGTTGTTTTCCATCTTACATCATCTACTACATATTCATATGTCTATGGATCTGATTCTTCTCATCAAATAGAGGATCTTTCACACAAAGCGCACTCTCAAATTGAGATCTAGTCCTCCTAGTTTAACTAGGATTTCTAGCTAGTTCCCCAGCTGCATGAATGGTATTTTCTTCCCATTTTGGTCTCATAGGACTACTAGGATCTGCATTCAAGTAATAATTATCAAACATATCATAATCAGCAAACTCATTATTCTCTCCACTTACAATTAATGGATCTATTGGTGAAGAAGAATGTCCAACTTCAACTGCTACTAAAGGCTCTTCTTGGAACTGAACACTTCTTTAAATGAAAGCTTTGTTAGTGTTCAAGTTGATCTACTTGTACCCTTTTGAATCTTCAGAATACCCAAAAAATAGGAACTCTTGGCTTTTGGGCTACAAATCCTTCCTCTTTTCAGTTGGAATTCTAGCCCAAGCCTTTGAGCCAAAAATCCTAAAATGTGTCACATATGGCTTGTGCCCACTCCAAGCTTAGAAATGAGTCATACCATCAATATGATTATGAGACACCCAATTCTAGATGTAGGATGCACAATTTATAGCCTCGACCCAAAACTTTGGTGGCAAAGTCTTATCCTCCATCATCAAGGTTTCCATCTCCTTCAGTGATCTGTTCTTTCTCTCAGCAACACCATTTTTTTCTTTTGTGTAAGGGATTGAATGTTGCATCTGAATGCCTACATATTTACAATACTAAATGAAATCATACTTTACATACTCACCACCATTTTCAGATCTAAGGATCTTGAGTTTCCTCCCAGACTGGTATTCAACCAAGTATCTAAAGACTTTGAAGAGATAAAAAACTTTAGACTTATGCTTTAGGAAGTAAACCCAAAAATACCTGGAAAAGTTATCTATGAAGGTCAGTGCATATTTTTCTTGACTCATGGGAATATGAGGGAATGGACTAGCAATGTCACTGTGGATCAGCTCAAGAGGTGCAGAAGTTCTCTCATGACTAGCTTTCTCATACTTGTGCTTTGGGTTTTTTCCTAGGATACAACCTTGACAGACTCCCTTATAAAACTTGATCTTTGGTAACCCTATGACCATATCTTTTTCACTCAAATTAGAAAGTACTTGTATTTAATATGGCGAAATATTTCATGCCAAATATTGCTTGCTTCATTAGCATGAATCATAGGAGAAAAGGGGTTTGAGTAGGGTATAAAATGGGAAAAATTGTATACCTTCGAAGTGTGATCTACAACACCTTTTTCTATGACTGTACCATTTGAAATCTCAGTGATTTCAACATCATAAGGGGAGAATATGACCTTATTTGGAGACCCAGTATGAGTCATGTGATACACTGAAAAGAGATTAGAGGGAAGACCTGGAACATACAACACATTATTGAACTTACCATGGTCAAGATCAATCCTTCCCTTCCCCAAACTGACAGTGAGAGAGTCATCTCCCAAAAATATTGCTGGAAATTTCTACATGTCAAGAGAGGAAAATGTCTCTTTTGTCAAAACCATATGTCTAGAAGCTCAAGATTCTATGATGAAGCTAGGTGAGATTGATGTGCCAGTAACCAAGGCATGTACTCTCTCTCTATCCTCTGAATTTGATCCTCCCCCCCTCTTCTTTGAGTAATCAGGAAGGGATATGTTATTCTTCTCTAGGAGTTGGTTAAACATGTCAATTTACTTCTTCATACAAGATCTCTCAAGATGATATCCCTAACTGAAGTATGCACACTTGCTCATTTCTCCTTTGTTCTTCTTCTTCTGGGAGTTTTTCTTGGAACCTTGGGGCTCCTCTTGAGACTTGTTCTTGTCTCTCTTTTGATCAAGGGGATTTTTAGCTTTTTTCTTGATTTTTTAATCCACCTTTGAATCTATAGCAACCAAATCTTGGTCTTTGGAAGGTTTGATGGTTCCTACATCAGCAACTTATCTTGCTCCTGTGTGAGGGATTCCATGAACTCTGTAAGCTTAGGCATCTTCCAGGCTCGAGCTATCATCTTGGTGGCATGGAAGGTTGAAAAAAACAATGAATAGTCAGGACCAAGCTTAGAGAGTATGGCCAATACTAGTTTATCTTCCTTCTTTTTTATCCCACACTGTTTGAACTGCAAAAAAAGGGCCTTAAACTTGGAAAAGTAGAGTTGCAATGATTTAAAGCTACTCAGACTGAAGGAGATCAGCTCATTCTCGATTTGATGTCCTCTCATATCATCTATATTTCCAAAAAGATATTATATATTCTACCACATTTCATTAGGTGATTTCAATCCATCAAGATGGAAGAGGAGGTCTCTTGAAATGCTCAGACACAAAAGATCATAGGCCTCATCCCTCCTGTTCTTCCATTTAATTTTCATTGCAACTGCATTGGGCTTTTCCTAAGTTTCCAGAGTCACCCTGTAGAGACCTTTCACTCTCAAAAATATATTCATCTAAACTTTCCACTCAAATAAATTGAATGGAGTCAAGATGATCTTATGAGATTGGTCCATAGCTCAGAAACTGTGCCCTCCAGTCAGAAGAATTCACTCCCAGTCAAGATGTCGAACATGCAATAGAAATAAGGAAGGAGAGAAATTGATATACAAAGGCTCTGATACCATGTGGAAATTGAGCCCAATATATAGAACAATTACACTCACAAAATTGCTAATCAAACATGCAAAATTCACACTAAAGGAAACTGAAATTGGAGCATAACACTAATCTGTATTGAGTAAGTGTAAAATAGCCAACCTTGTGAATTAATATGATGCTGCAATATATCATTACATGAGATAATTTAATTCATAAATATGTCATTCAAAATAGTCAAAAAGTAGGCTTACTAAATCTAGTCAAATCCCCCATAGGTGCATAAAGTAGTTTCCAAATCTATGAAGATACTCACAAATTTGCTGAGTCAAGTGGGAAATATAAAGAGGGATGGAAATAAAACTCATACATGCATTTATTTGGAGAAAATAATGGAGGATGATGTGGGGAAAAAACAAGTCAACTACACCTACTCTAGCTTTTCCTTTTCCTTAAATCATAATAAAACAAGGAGGCTTTTCAAAAAAAGCAGATATGCACTTTGGAGGATCTGGAATAAAGAAGAGATGCTAAATTTTGTTTCCAAGATGTTTCCCAACTGCTCCATGACTCCATTTTAGCATGTGTTGACTTATAGGACTTATAGAAAGCAACTATTATAGAGTGGAATCTAGGAAACTAGGTAATAAGACAAAAATAATTAAAGTAATGTATAAGGTAGGTAACTATGGGTTTATTATTCTAACACTACCCCCACCATGATCTTTCTCTTGATCTCCCCCAATCTCCCTCATCCCCGCATCCTGATCACCCCCCCCCACTTTCTCTCTCTCACAACTAACTCAATCCTAACTATTACATGTGGAAAAGTATCTAGATTCCTTATCCATTTTATTGAGCTTTCACAAAATAAAGAAAATTGCGAATGTACGAGACCCTAGGTCCCTTAAGAGTTCTCTTGACCTTGTGAAGTCATGAATGACTTCTCCCTCTTGAGCCTTTGCTCTTGCATCAACATATGAGCAGTGCATTAAATACAAAAATCAACTAAGACTATTTGGAAAAGCTCAGTGGTATTTTTGACAAGTTTTTTTTATGAAATCCATTAACCAAATTGCATAAGAAAATAAGCCAAAAAATTCAGTAGGATCTTATGCGGGTCATTACAATTTACTATTCAAATCATATCACCCTTGTATACAAATCAAACCCTCTCACTTACTTTAGATAAATCTTGTTCACTGGTCACTGTCTCGTCATGTTGAGTGGATACGAGAACTATGTGAATGTGTAGAGGAACCACACAACACTGTCATTTTTGTACTCAATTGTAACTTTTGTTTTTCCATTAGGCCTCAATGAGGAGTAGCTTCCATTATTTATGACCTCTGTGAGATTTTCTCCCATCTTGGTAGCGAACACATGGGTGAGAGGCATCAACTCAGGGGTCTCATTAGTTACATAACTAGTCCAATAAAGTGTAGAGAACCATGTACTAGACCTGACATAGACTGCCATCCATACTAACATATCATAGCCATTCGAGCAATACACAATTAGGCTTCCAACGCATTTACACACCCTCATGACACCCTTAGTAACCCATAGTAGGTCATGGTACCTTCATACATAGACTTGGGACCCTTAACAGTCCTAGAAGGCTTAAGAAATGCACGACATCCCTTAGTAGGCTCAAGACAGGTCATGGTTTTCTTTAGAAATAATTACAATAATTTACAAATGAAAATGATGCAAACAGGAAACATAAACCAAATATGAACATTGTGATGAATCTAAGAAACTCAAAAAAATAGTTTTCATTAACACTTCCAAAAAAGTTTACAGAGCTACGATCCAAGCATAGAGGCTTCAAAAATGAAATTCGAACCCTTCATCCTCCGTAAAGATTACATTTATAGTGCAATTTACCCATGAGATGTATCTCGAAACAAGGCTTCAAAATTAATTATATTGCGGAAATCAAACCCGAAATTATGTACAAAATCCTAACAAACTCTAACTTGGTAGATGCGCCATGCCCACCAAACATTTTGGGAAGGAGCGTTGTGTTGCAAGTGACCAATCAAAAAGGGAAATATCGACATCTTGGGCTTTTCGGTTCGCTTGATGAAAACGAAAAACTCCGAGTAAATTTTTAACAGACTACAGCTGACTTAGCTCCTACCGGGCCTTTCAGGATGATGATTGATCATTATATGTATATCTTTCCACTTCTGATATGTAGGGGTGGCCATCTCAAATAGATACTTTAGGATAACATCTAGGTCAATCAGGGGGCTTTGGCCAATAGCAGGGAGATCTGATTTGACAGACTTGAATTCAAACTAGTAGCTCAAATTCCTCACCGATTTTATCGATGATTAACTCTCCCTTTATACAAACATTCATACCCTCAAACTTTGGATGGTTTAGTCTTTTCTGGTTCAACAATTCAACATATTTGATCTCATAGATCAGCTTCCCCTCTGGACCCCAAAACTTAGGAAACCCTTTCTGAAACAGGGGCTGGAAAAATTGGTTGAACTTTACTACCCCTTGTTGAGTAATGTTAATACTTGCAAGTGCATTCTACAACATGTTGTGCTTTGTGGTCATCCTCCTTGCCGCCACCAAAACTGATATCCTATCAGTAATCCCCAGGGAAATTAGTTCTTCCCTAGAGATTGAGTTCAGAACAACAATCGCCTTCTAGGCCTCCTCCCTAGGAATTTGTGCTAGACTTTCCTGCAAGTCTTTACATCTTCTTCTTGATACCATGGAATCCTATTTGTGCTCATCCACCATGACCAAATTATTTTCTAATGAGGGAATCTCCTTTATCACTGCATCCCAAGGAAAATGTTTATCCCGTTGTAGGGGAATATGACCTATGACGCTTTCCTCAAACCTTGTTACCTTCTTTTTGAGTGTCCTGATATGTTCAACAAAGTCTTCACTTTCCTTAGGAGTGATCCTGTCCTTGAGCTCTTGATTGGCCTCCTTCAATTGAGTGATTTCTAGGTCTTTCAGGGATATTTCAGACATATCTTTGAGCGACAGAGCAGTGGGTGGTCTATCCTCAAGGGTGTTATAGTCATTTAATTCATCAATTCTCTTCTACATATTTTAATTCTCTTCTTACCATGTGTTCTTGTTATCCTCCAACACAACAAGGCATCCTTTAAGATCCAAAACTTCATGTTGCAATGTCTCAATCTCCCCTTATAACTGCACGATATGAGGAGGTAGTTGGATATCTTTAATAGGTGTCTTTATTTTAATTTTGTAAGCTTGTATCTTGGCCAGTAGCTTAGCTGGTAAAATAGTTTTTTGTGTTTCCACTATTTGCTCAGATGCAAGGGGCTACTGTAAAGTGTTCTGTGTTGTTAGGTATGCCACTTGGTCATTCAGTAGTTTCACCTACAGGTTCTGGGATTTGTTTGTTGTCTTTTCCTGCTTCAATTGGGTATTTAGTTTAACCACCCTTTGATGGGACTTGATATGTGCTAAATCCTCCTTAGTCAGATCAGGATAGATGAGATCACTAACTCCCTTATGGAACATAATAATATTTGGTATTGAGAACCGATCCATCTTGAACTCTACCTATGAAACTCCGTCCTCATTAGAGATGGCTAGGTTCAGGTAGTTTGTTGTAATATTCATGGCAGTAGTGAAAGAGACTTTTCTTCCTGATAGATTCCTTAGCTACACAAACTACTCATGAGTCTCATCCTTTGATTTCTCTTTGAGATTCCCATAGGTGGTCAACATTTTCTTTCCAGTCTTAAATTTCCCTTCAACATTAGAGGAAAAATAATACTTATGATAATTGAGGAGAGACTCCTCACCCCCTTTCTTCATTGATTCTCTGCTTCCTCAAAGATTTCTCTCTGAGTGTGTAGTGGTTGGATTTACAACCACTAGTGGCTACTCGATCACAATCTGATTTGCAACCTTTCCCCCATCAAGGTTTACTGAAACAAGCTCCTCCTCTATCACGGTCTTGAGGGAATCAGATTATAAATTAAACTCCCTCTCCAAGTTGATTACATACTCCTCTATGTCTAGCATAGGATTATTGCTATGGGTTTGTTCGTTACATTCCATATCCTCCACTTCTAATCGTGACATTCTACTACAACCATCACCATTTTTGGGTAAGGTAGCAGCTGGCACCATACCTTCCACATATTTAGGGCATGAATTTTCTCTACAGGAGTCCAATTAAAATCATAAGAAAGAGAATTTTCCTCCTGGGACAAGTCAAGGATCATAGAGTGAATAAAGACTGACCTATGCACTTAGACCCTCCTCTAGGAAATGATCCCCTTAGGTTCGTAATTATGTGCATGAGTCACCCGAAACTTCATGGACTTCAAAACTTTCTCCACCATTGGTAACGTTGATGTCTTATTCACAAGGAATCACCCAAAATTAATAGGGTATTTGATCCAAGAGTCCTTCTTGTGAGCAGTTCAATGCTCCTCATCAGAAAAAATCCTCTGCCTGATCAATTCTAGTGTGAATACTGAAGGAGTTATGTAAGCTAGTATCATGAAAGGGGCAGCCAAAAAACCATATACAGTGATAATTGAATACTTATGCATCGGGAACCAATATCCAATACCCTTTTGGTACAAGGTAGACTTCATGTCTTCTGATATCCTCTTTGCTTTAGGGTTGAATAGTCTGGAGATGCTGAGGACAATTTTGTCAATGAACAAGGTGTAAGACCAATCCTGGATCTTATGGATAGTCCAAGGTCAGTCTTTGAACTCTTATGAAACCATGTCATCAAGAGTCTATTGGTTGGAAATAAATGTGATGGAAAATAGATACACCTGGTATCTAGAGTGCTTATCCAAATCAAACTTCTCAAGTTGAGAATGGATTTATCTGGCCAAGAACTCATTGAACTTAATTCTTGCTTCATATTGAATCAAGTGAAGGAGATTGCCTAGCATTACTTGAGAGATCATGATATCGCTATCAAGACCTAGGATTTAACTCAAGAGGTATATAGGTGATACGGCATGCTTTATGAACAATTTAGAGGAGAGTGGGGTGATAAGGGTCTTTGAGGGAACTGGGGTGTTCAAAATGGTCTAGAACAATTTATTCTTGGATTCTAGGTCATATTTCCTGAACAACTAGAGAACCTCTGATTTTTTGAAGGGGATCATGGCCTGACATTGGGATTCAGAGAGACCCATGGAATCCTTGATAGGTTCTAGTGTAATTATGCAAATGACAATGGGAGTGGGTATTATCTAATATGGCCTTCCTAGTGGGGGAATAATTCAAGGCTACCATTTGGAAAATATTTGGGAAATTGGGTAATTGTTCTAATGTGAACCATGTTAAGGATGAATTAAAATTTACCAACAGTTCTGACTTGTCTCCAAAAGGTGAAAACACAGTGTTTTGGGAATCAATGATAGTCTACAATCGCAAATGGGGATCATAAGTGTCATAAAGTTGATCATAGATTATATCCTCGGATGGGTGAAGTATTTTTAAATACGAGGCCATGGAAAAATTGTCGAAATGGTTCATAAATGATGAACAAGTACCTGGTTGTGATGATCGACACTTCTGGAGGTTTCAGTTGTATCCAGCTGACTCTTTCTTGTCAGATGTCAGATTTTCAGGGTGGTGGGAGTATTAACAAACTGTTAAGGTCAAGCTGATTAGCCTTATAAACCATCACACTCACTAAAAGTTACGTCTGTACCTCCAATATTCGAGCACAATATCCAATGGGGAGGGTGGCACCATATTTTGAAAATTTGTTTTTTATCTCCATAGTTATATTAATGGGTTAAATCTTAAATATCTTGTATTTAATATAAAACCAAAATATTATGTAATTTATGTTTGGATTTGGTTATTATAAGGTGGAATTTTGTATCATTCTATGGTGTAATATATGGTTGTCATGTGCTGGTATATGCTATTTTGGAAAGCATATGGGTGTAATACATGAATAGTCCTAACTGTATATTAAGAGGAAGTTGAGAGGCCAGCTCTCGAGGAGCCAATTCGAGAAATTAGGTTGGTTTTATTTTAAAATGGCCAAAAAAAGGGGTTGGACAGATTTGAAAGCGAGGTATACTTTTTATATTTGATTCTTCAATGTGGTATTTTATAACATATGTCTTCATCGTAATTTGTAGTGGTTTCTTCTTACGTGATGTGCAAATTGGTTCTATGTAGGATTTCAAAGGAATATCAAGTTGGGGTTGAAGAATTCATAAAGTTTGCAAAAATGCATTTAGAGGATAATAACACCAAAAGATGCCCTTGTAAAAATTGTTGCAATGTTGTAGTATTGACGTTTGAGGAAGTACAAGACCACTTGGTGATTCATGGTATGATAAGTTGATATAAAAATTGGTTTTTCCATGGAGAGAGAGTTCCTACTCAGGACTATATTTGTGACAAGAGAAAGAAATTCCACACTGTAGAGATGCATGATTTTTCTCGAGAAATTACACATGGTGATGAACACATAGTCGGACATCAATATGATCACCATGATGATGAGTTTACAACATTACTTACGAATGATACTAAAGTTATTTAGAATGACGATAATAACAAGGAACCCATGGTTGATGATCATATCGTTGAAATGGTGAATGATACTTATCAATATTATAATGAAAATCCATATGTGAATTGTGAAAGGGCCAAGTAGAATCAATGGAAGAAAAAAATGATACCAATCAATATCTAAAGTTAATTGAAGATTCCAAGGCACCATTGTACCCACGTTGCACTAGTTTCACTAAGCTATCGGAAAGTGTGAGATTTTACAACCTTAAAGTGAGAAATGGATGGTCTGATGCAAGTTTCACCTAGTTGTTGAAGTTGCAAAGAGAAATGATTCCAACAGGAAATGCACTTCTAGAATCTACATACGCTGCAAAAAGTTGGATTAAATCATTGGGGTTGGACTATGAAATGATACATGCATTCCACAATGATTTGATTTTATATTGGGGAAAATACAAAAATAGAATGAATTCGCAACATGTGGCTAATCAAGATGGAAGGTCGATGCTCATTCTTAAAAGGTGTGTACAGGTGTCCCAGCCAAAGTGTTGAGGTATTTCCATATAGTGCCGAGGCTGAAGAGAATGTACACACATGATTTTGAACTCTTAAAATTCCATTATATCATACACCTTCATTTACTACCAACCTACTAAAAAATCATCTTCTTTAATTTACTAATTATTGCAATGTATATGTGATTATCATTGTTTTTGTTACAGCTCTACATATATTTCACAGACAATGAGGTGGCATCATGAGAATGAAAGGATGGAATAATGCACCACCCAGTTGATAGATTGGCATGGAAAATTATAGATTCTAAATGGACTATTTTTTCCAATGATCCTCGCAATGTATGACTTGAAATGGCAGTGGATGGATTTAATCCTTTTGGAAACTTGATTAGTAGTTATAGTGTATGGCCAATAGAACTAGTCACATATAAAGTTCCTCCATAGTTATGCATGAAAAGGATATTTTTTGTTTTCATTGTTAATACCCGGTCCCATGCAACTAGTAAATGACTTAGATGTTTATTTGGAACCATTGGTAAATGAACTAAAATTAACATGGGATGAAGGGGAAGGGACATATGATGCTCATTCAAGGTCATTATTTAATATGAAGGCTATATTGATGTGGGTAATCCATGAATTTCATTCTTCTAGAAATATGGATGGTTGCATGACTAAATTTTTTTTTGCATGCCCTATATGTGGAAGGAACACATATTCAATGTATCTCAAATGTAGTAGGAAGTGTGAGTACATGGGACATAGGAGATATATTCCAATAAATCATAAGTTTTTATCACAAAAAGGACCATTTTTTGATAATTTTGATCCATAGGAAGATAAAGTATCCTTACAGAAACTCACAACTTGAATTTGGTGCAAAACCAACAAAAAACCATTAAATGAGAAGCAATTTACACATGCAATGTGAACAAAAACAGGTTATATTTTGACTGTATAACATAAAAACATGTTATTAATAGGTTTTTATTACATTAGAAGTGTTTTGGGAGGATTAGGAAACTCAATGTGACTTTACAAATGAACTTGGTCAAATTAGCATCATTTCCCCCTAGGTGGGCCAAACATGCTCCAAATCAGCCAAAATGGCCATGAAATGTTGTTTGGATGTGGTTGAGGTGACATGGTGTCATTATAACACCTTAGAATGTGTGGCTGTGGAAAAATAGGTGGGTTAGAGGCTCTAAGTGGCATTAAATGCACCAAATCAACCCAAATTCAGACAAAATCCACCTCTAGCGCTCCTAATCAACCAAGTTGTCCACATTCAATGAATGGGAATGCACTAAAAATAATGATCATGCACATGTGGATCATTTACTAAGATAGAGAACTCATGTGGGTGTGAATGCATCAATTTAGCTTGTTATTGGTGCAACTAAGCACCCTAAGTCCAAAACCATAGTGTATTAATGCAAAATGCAATAAAATTTACTAAGGAGTTAAAATAAGGTAATAAGGGATTAGATTACTATTCTAACACCCTCGCTTAACCAGGAAATTATTACAGCTCATAAAATGAAAGAGGCCTTATAAACAAAGGCTCAATTCATCTCAATTACCTAAATTAGAAATTTTATTTGTCCATATGAAGTGAGGAAAAGAAGGAAAACCACATGGGAGAAAACCTTCCCTCAAGAATGGACATGGGGTTGAAACCTGAAAAAACTAGCAGAAAATCACCATCCATCATTCACCCTAAGAAAATATCTTAGGTAAGTGAATATCTTCTTTGTGAAAGTCTTGGTGAAAATGGCGACAGTTTGCTCAGTGGATGGGAAATACTGCAGTGAAATCACCCTATCATGCACTAAGCCTTAGATGTAGTGCATATGGATCTAAATATGCTTTGTCCTTTTCCTCTGAACTAGATCAGTATATATTCTTATGGAACTTTTATTCTCCACCCAATTTTTTGTAGGAGAATCAATTGTGACACCAAATTCCGGAAGAATAGCCTACAACTAAATGCACCATGTAACTACATTGACTGTTTCTCTGTACTCGACCTCTACTGATGAAAGTGAAATGGTGTGTTGTTTATTAATTGACCAGAAAATGGGACATTCAACAAGCATAAAGACAAAACATGAAGTTTATTTTCTGTTAGTGGGATCTCCTACCCAATCCGAATCACAAAACCCAACTAGTTGAAGTGAATCGCTAGCTAAATAGTGCACCCCAAAATTATTTGTACCCTGGACATACCGAAGAATTATTTTGGCTTCCTTACAATGGATCTCATGTGGCTGGTGCATATGTCTTTATAGAAAAATTAAAATATAATATAAATCTGGTCTTGTATGTGTAAGATAGATCAATCTTCCAACTAGTTTCTTGTAGGGTGTAAAATCTAGCAATGGAGAATTGCCAAATTCGTCCAATTTGATGCCAGAAAGAAAGGGAGACTTGGATGCCTTACAGTCAACCATGTTAGAATTACATAGAAGGTATAAAGCATACTTTGTTTGACTCATCATGATGCCCCTTTCACTTTGCTGAATTTCCAAACCCTAAAATTTCCTTAGCAATCTTAGATCGATCATGGAAAATTCACGATGTAGAGATGCATTAATTGAGCCAATTGAAGTGGCGCAACTTCCTGTAATTAGAAGTTCATAAAAATAAAAAACAATAACCTGAAAATTACCATCATGTTGCTTCAAATATACATTATGATCTGATTTTCATCTAGTGAAGCCAATGGAGAGTAAGAAATCATCCATTTTAGCTTACCAAGCCCTAGGGGCTTGATTGAGTCCATAGAGTGATTTATTCAATTTGAAAACAAGTGAAGGATCCTATTAGAAACATTAATTTTTTGACATGTAGATATATTATTGTAGCTCATCATGTAGGAATGCACTCTTGACATCCATATGGTGCACTTTCCAACCATTACTAGCTGCAATTGCTAAAACTAGTCTTATGGAGTCCATGTTTGCAACCGATGCAAAGGTATCGGTCACACCATGGAATCGAGAGTATCCCTTAGCAACTAATATTGCTTTGTATTTCACATCTGAACCATCAGCAACAAGTTTTGTTTGAAAGATCACCTTGCATTGAACAACCTTCCTCTTGGGAGGAAGGGGAACCAATTCCCATGTAATATCCCCGATTCTGACCCTGGTTGCATTAAAAGATACATGATGTATATGTCGTAATTAATCTTGGTGTGGAGCTAAAGGAAAAAGCCCCACCATCGATTTGGTTGTGTTATGTCTCAGGAATTGGGATCGTTACCAATGGTATATCGTGCTATCCGGCACATGATAGTTTTGCATCATGTAAATATGCACATTAATTAAAATAAACCTATAGCCAGCTACGACGGTGCAATGTTAATGAAAAGGGCATGATTTCCTAAGGTTAAAGGGGGGGGGGAATTTTAAACCATGAGCCTATGGGGAAAATCCATGCGTTAGCCATTCAAAGCCCTGATGTTAGTTGGGTAGTTAATGATGGGTAGTGGTGGGTGGTAGGCTTACCCCCACGCACTCTCCACTAGTTGGTTTAGTAACTCACATGGACTAGGAGTGGTTTCCTCACACACCATTTGGGATGCTCGATTGGTTCTGTCCACTCTCTCCATCATTGGCTGTTCATTCCTCACACAGGGGGAGTTAAAAGGATCGATGATTTTGTGTGGGGGGGTTGTTTCTCCTTTGTTTCACCAATTGTTTTTCTATGGATACACTTTCCTGATTACACAGAGAGTCTGTATTTACCCCCCCATTGCCGACTGTGTAAATGTGTCATGGATTCATTGTTGAGGAGGGACCATTGTTTTCCCATGTTTGCTGGCTGTGTTTGGACTGTGTAATGTCCTGTTACTTCATCGTGAACCGGGGGCTGTTGTTCTTCCCCTGATTGGGGGTTTCTATGAGTACATACATTGTGTTGGCTGTGGTCTCATTCACATTTTGTTAGGTGTGTCTTCTTTTGCATTTTGGGCTATTGTAAGCTGTTATGGAGTCATTTTGGCCTTAATAGGGCCAAGAACGACTCAGGGATTGTCTTCCCCTGTCCAAGCTGTGAAGTGTTGATTTTGCTACATGCATGTAGTAGTTGGTATTTGGACTGTGTGGAGTGGGATTGAAGTTTAGGTATGCTTCAGAAACCTGGGTTTGGGGAGCCACACAGATAGAGTTAGATGGCTGGATTTCTTTTCCACAACCCCGAAAGATCACTGGGAAGGGAAGTCAGGGTTTGAGGGACTATGAAGCAGAGAAGGGACTGATTCCTGGTGTCGGGTGTCTGTGGGTGTCTTAGAGTTTAGGATAGATCTAGAGTAGCAATCCTTAGCTCTTCCATGAGCACACAATCTTTGCATTTTGTTAAATTTGAGCATATAGATCTGTAGACAAACACACAACTCACAAAGAAGATCTCACAATTTACTCAGCCATTGAAGAATGAAACAGTGCAA
>LPNX011108001.1:250828-331816 GCA_001517045.1 Pseudotsuga menziesii
ACATTTAACTTCTTCCAGCTCCTTGATAGCCTGATAATCCCTATTATGTGGGCTTGGCTGATTTGTTTACCTTGTCTATGTGTAAGCCTGCTTAGTCACGTATTCCTTGGGGAATCATGCCCAGCTCGGGGTTGGCAGTGTTGCTAAGATATTAATGAGCACACTGGCCTATGGTAGGGTGGAATGTTGCAGCGACGTAGCTGGTTGCGGGGCAAGTTATTCATGAGATAAGTATC
Source organism: Pseudotsuga menziesii (assembly GCA_001517045.1). Classification (NCBI taxonomy): domain Eukaryota; kingdom Viridiplantae; phylum Streptophyta; class Pinopsida; order Pinales; family Pinaceae; genus Pseudotsuga; species Pseudotsuga menziesii. Next base: position 251,065 of record LPNX011108001.1, read on the forward strand.
CTTATCTATTTCATCTCTGCAATTATATTTGATGGATAACGAACTATGATGAACATGTTGAATGCCTGAATGTATGTTTGCTTCAGATGTGTATGTCAATGACTATGCATATTAGCATGATTTATGTGTTAAGAATTTTATTTCAGCATTTTATGTATGTTCATGTTCATGGGGATAGTTTCCTGGATGTTTGATGGTTTGGTAGCACCCTCTTCGCCGTTCAGAGGGTCTGGGACATTGCAATATGGTATCAGAGCAAAGGTTACAGCATGCGCCTGAATGGGCCATGAAAGGTCAGCTAGCAAAGGCAAGTTTCCTTTTTCCCAGTAGAAATCAGAAGGAATCTATGCATGATAGCATAATTATGAGAAATTTGAAAAATTTCTCTAAGTATTGGAACTGTTGGCCCATCGGAGGACTAAGTGTGAAGGTCCTTTGACAGAATGGAAGAGTTAGTCTAATGACCACCCAATGGAGGACAACCCATAGAAGATTTCACAATTTCACTAAGGTTCACCAGCCGTAGGGGGAGGATAGAGGATGTGGGAGCTGCAGTTTCAGAGGAGATCAGCTGAAGACCGCCAAAATTCCGGCTCCACTTAGCTAAAAGAACTTTTGATGTTTACTATCGGTGATCAGAAAATAATAGGAGACGATTGAGACGATGACACGACGAAAATAAGATTAAAGAATTTTTTTTTAGAAAATTTTTCTAAGTCTCAGATCATCGGTGCATCAGAAGACTTAGTGGGAATCCTTTCTGACGCCGCAGATAGGTGGTTGCAAGGCCATTAGATAAATACTTGGCTATCAGTGAAACTTAGAGGATGTGAGCACCGAGACGTAGGCATAAAAAACAAGATCATAGTTGGTTGGACCACCGACAGCGACGGTGCAGAGAAAAATTTTGAAGATTTTTCTAAGGAGATAAAATCATCGGTGATCAGCACCACTAAGATGAAGGGATTGCCGATGACATGTCAATGGAGGTTAATAGATTAATCAGTGATAGTTAGCTGTTTGGACCGCTAAAACATCGGCAGAAGAACCAAGAAGATAGTGGGTTGAACCATCGACGGCGATGGTGGAGAGGAAATTTTGAAATTTTTTCTAAGTCATGAAATCATCAACGATTGGCGATGATTAGTTTATTGAATCGCCGATGCTTAGATGATTAAGTTTTCGATGACACGTTGACAGAGGGAAGAGAAAATTTCGGCGATAATTAGTTGAATTCATCGTCGATGGATAGATGATGGAACCACTGATGAACTACATCAGATAAAATTATTTGATTGGGAATCCGTCGTTGTGGCTGGCTAGTGGACTATTCTTTCGATGGATAGAGTCCTCAACCGCTGATGCCGCAGTGGATAGTTGTTCCAACAGCCGATGCGGTGGAAGACAGAGGAGAAAATTCTCAAAAATTTTCTAAGTCACAAGATCATCGACGATCGAAAATTTTTAGCTATTGGCATCGTCGATGACTAGAAGATGCAGTCGCCGATGAATAGAGGATGAAGCTGCTGAGGTCTAGTAAAGTGGATCAGCAAAACTTAGTTGAAGGAAGAGCCGATGCAAAGAAGGAAAGAATAAATTTCAAAAAAATTTCTAACTGTTGGACCCATCGGCGATCACCAGAAGTTAATTGATGAGACCGCCGATGCCGTAGTAATTAGTCCTCTTGACAGTCGATGGAGTATTAGGGTCTGCGGAAGCCATAGTAGGATCGTTGCCCACTGTTGTGGCTGTCTAGAAGAGTAACCGCTCGATTTTTTCACACTCGAGTGCCGATACTATAGAAACTACAGTTGTTGAGACCACCGATGTGGTGGATAAGGAAAGAAAATATTCCGGGAAGGAAATTTTCTGAAAAATTTGTCTAAGTACCGGAGACGTCGGCAAAAAACTTAGTTGATTGGATCACCGATGCAACGGAAAACACTGGTGAAGTTTAGAAAATCAGAACGCCGATGGATGTCATTGGAAAATATTAGAAGATCGGAGTGTCGATCGGCAGAAATTAGTGGTTTGTTTGCCCTCCGTTGCGGCTGTCTAGTGGAATAATTTTCCAATGGATAGAGGCCCAAACCACTGATGCCGCAGTGACTAGGGGTTCCGACCACCGATAGGGTTATGGCCATGGAAGACATAGAAGGTTCAGTGGTCACCGTTGTGAAAGCCCAGAGAACTAGCCTCCCGATGAGTAGAGGATCTGATTGTCGACATATTGGCATCGCTGATAAAGATCGGAAGCTTAGACCACTACAGGTATGATACATCAAAAACTTATAGTCGATAGGGCTGTCGATGAGTGCCGAAGAAATGCAGTCGCCTGGGTTGTCAAGGTATCGAAAGACTAGTTCACTAAGGATCCGATACGTTGGAAAATTTTGTTGTAAAGAGGTCCGATTGGAAAAAGGGAAAATTTGGTTTTTCCAGTGACATTTTCAGCGAATTCCAGCTAGTGTCTCAATGAATTTTTCATGGGATTTTTCAGTAGTTTTAGGGATGAAAAGGAAGAAGATTCTAGGTGGCTAGAGTTATCATTTAGACAGAAATGCAGTTGTTTGTTTTGCCTAAAATTGATGAAAGTCATCATTTTTAAGTGGTGTGGTTTTCACACACGAGTTCACAATGAAGCATGTCGATAGGCTTTGGAAAGCTTATCCAGTAGGGAACAAGGGAGAGTCACCAGATTTTGAATGCATAGTAGAAAAGTACTAGTGATTGCTTGAAAGAGAAATGTGTTGTAGTCAATATGAACAATCCAGGAATTGCGTGCCTAGAGGTAGCAAGACCATGAAGTCAAACCAGCTATTGTGTCAAAACCCCAAATTTTCATAAAAATTTAAAATTTCAAAAATACATAAAATGCTTAGAATGTGGTTTGCTAATAGATAACAATTATCTATAAAAGAATTGGTTGCCAGATTAATTAATACATAATCTTACTTAAGTAACTTAGCATTCTACTTTTTGATACAAGGTTAGGTTTATCTTGTGCAATAATTCGTCTTTCAGTTTGCTAATGAGTTTTAATTTGCGACAAGCAGGTGGAACTGTCTTTGGATTCCAGGGTTTACTTAGCATTCAAGGTAATGTAGAAAGCTTACTTGTTCTTATAGGTTTTATAGGTATGAATGATCGAGTAACGCCTTTAATTCCATAAAGCATTCCGCTATATTTCTATTTGCAAAAATAAAAAGCTTGGTAAATAAGCTGTTACATAACAATCTACTTCTATGAGGTAAAACTAGTAGTTTTGTTTTCTTCAATTATTCTTGTCAACGATATACACATAGAAGAGTTTCTTTCTTGAATGTAAAATAGCAATAGTAATTACTTTCCCTGGTTTATAACTTGTGATCTTTGTTGTAAGTTATTTTTACTTAGAGTGCATAACCTGAAATGCTATAATGATTGTTCTAATGGTAATATACATTATCAACTTATATTAATAGTGTAACCAATTGCTTGTTATTCATCTTCTGCAATGAATATTAATGCCTATGGTTCTAAACATTACAGTGAACATAATGTCCTCAGGAATTAGAATCTAGTGGGATTGTTCCACTTCAGTTTCTTATTTTTTTATTATAATACTTCTCATGAATTAAGCTTCTAGCCACAACAATTAACTTAGATCAATGTATTTAAGAGAGGTTGTTTTATTACCTCATGCAAGCACTAGATAGTTCTAAAAAATTATGTTACTAATCATAAACATGGTGAAACTATAGTACTTGTTATGATTGAGTAAATAACCAAAAGCTGGTAAACTTCGTTGATCTAAGCTATGTAAAGGATTCATAGCCATCATCCTAGTATTTGCCACCCACTGAAAACTATATTTTTCTATGATACTCACCAATACACACATAAACTATCTTGTTTATAATACATCCATGTTTACCAGTAAATCTGGTTATATACAAATAAGATCTATAAAGCTCATGATCTTTCTTTTAAAACTATGTTGTATACAGTTATCTAGTCACAACATAAACGTTGGTGGCAACAAGATTAGCTATGCAAAGTCTATTAGGAATACTTTATTAATATCATAGTTTGGCTGGGTGATGAAATAGCCTTTTAATTAGCATCTCCCAAGTATCATAAGATTTTCTTCATAAACTTAGTTATGATAGGACAAGGCTTATCAATATTTGAAACTATAATATTGATGCTATGAATAAATGGATATACCATTAGCTTCCATGCATAAAATATCTTGAGCAAGAATATATGTTATGGGGTTGCATCAATTTCATGGTCAATGAAGGCTTAATATGAAAACACATATGTTCAATTATAAATTTTACATTATAACTTGTTAAGGAGAAGGGATGAGACGTTAATCCACTCCATCAATTTGTTTATGTGTAATTTGTTGTATAAAAAAGACTTTGAATTCACCATCATTTTGAACTATATGATGGCTATATGATAACCTTGTAAATGATGCGACGGTTCATGGTTTATGCCCATGCAACCGTAGGTTGACCTCTATGATAACGTGGAACCTTTTGAATAATTATAATACTATATGAAATTTCAACGAATTATGTTTTAAATCATTGTGAATCATTTGGCATGCAGGGACTATACAGTCGACCCACTACATGGTTGATTATTTAGGTGACCACGTGTTTTCTCGTCAGCCAAGTGTTGGGAGTATAAGAGTTTATGAACCCTACTATTTGTCATTCTCCTCTGTGGATTTTGGGCCTTTAGGATGCTCTGCAACTACTCCATGGCCGCCATGCTTACCTTACTGTGAAAATAATGAGCTCCACATCCTGGTTACATTGTTCAGTCTACCTTCTTCGTCCTCGAACCCTTGTTTGCACCGTAAGTTTACCCTTGCAAGAATTTCTTGAGGGTCGTGACCTTAAGATTATGGCCTGGCCTGTGAGTGGCTTTTGGTTCGTTCCTCTATGACCTTCCTGTAGGGATAGTTTAAAGGGGTTACTTACTTCTGTTACAGGTTGGTTTTCATCATAGGGTTTCCAGAGTGTGGTTGTCATGCTTCGCATTGTGGTGACAGTTCGAGCTTCATCGTCCACTTCTTGCTTGGTCGTTGCTCCATCTTCTTCTGTCTGCTGCTAGCAGTGGTTTGTGCATGAGTTTGAACTATCTCTGTCACAGGAGAAATGAAGGGTTGGCTCTTCATCTCACTGGTAGCGGCACTACTGGTTCTCGATGGCTACATTACCTTCGCTTCTAGGTATGAAAATTTCTTTTGTTTTACAGTTCTTAAACTTACTCTTAACTCAGTTATAATATAATGCATAATTTTAATGTCATGGGTTATCCTTGTAGGTAATTGGCTTACAACTCTCTTTGCTGTTGATACAACGTGTAAGGCCGGCTTCTTAGTTACGGGTAAGCCCTGGTCAACCCATGGCTCTCCATGCTAGTTCAGTTTTGTATGGAACAATTTTTCAGTTTGAACTCGTGGCCTGCAAATGACCCTTCATGGGTTACTATTTCTCGGTTTACTTGTTTAGTTTTTTCTAACCCTTGCTGTTAGCAGGGTTTTCCAGCTTGTGCCATGACTTGTAAATTTTGTTTTTACTTGTTTTGTGTACAGTTATGTAAAAATATTTTCGCGGCCTGTCAAGCCATTATCTATTTAAACTTTAAGCATAAACATGTAACTCTCTTGAGCTCGAACTCAGTTATTTTTATGCTCTTACTGGAATTTCGTATACTAGGGTTCTTACCCTATTTCGACTGTGTCACGAAATCTTTACTTGTTAAATTTGTCTTGCAATAAATTGTATTATTATATCATATTCTGTTATTTCTTTCTATTATAATAATTTGTTTATAAGCTCAGATATTCGAGCAAGGGTTAATCCTATTACTGACTTGTGTATAAAATATTTTTTTTAATTATTCAGTAGGTTTTAGTTCAATAATAACTGTTAAATTAATTGTTTGTTAAACGTATATATCTATTATAATTCCAATGTTCTCTTTCGTGGTCCTTACAGGACTGTAATAATATTTTATAGTTTGAAGTTTTAGAATACTAAATAATCCAAATCCTTGGATAATTGCTTATCTCATTATTAATTACAATATTACTACTATGGTTTACAATGTTAATACTATAAATTATAATGTTAATACTATGAGGGTTTCGACCCTGTACTTCCTTTTATAATTAATCTTTGTTTAGTTTATTTAAATGAATTAGTTCATTTATAAATAATATTTATTAAATATTATTTACCATTGCATTCAGTCCATTTTATTTTAAGAAGTACATAGATAGGTTTTGTTATTATTTCCTTGTTACAATATTATAATTGTTGTAGTTAATTTATTTATAAAAAGAGCTAGACTAGAATTACCCTACTTAAAAAGTGAACATTTGTAGATATAGTTAAGCAGTATAAACCATAAAATAAACTAGGCAAAATAACTTGGTTCTTTCTTTACAGAAATAAACGAGTATTTATCTAAGTTATTTCTTTTACCTATGTTAAAGGTTAGTAGTTTCATTTTACAAAATATAGTTTTGAATAAGATAATAACCTATTTATAGTAATCAAATTGATAAAAGAAATAAACCTGATGTCTGTAAAGTTTTGTGAATACTTCTTTTCTAGCATTCTTAATACAACAGTCTGTTTTAAACAATAAAATTAAATAGCAAGTTTAATATTCTTTCCTAAAAACATCTATATATAGAAATAAATTATTCCATTGTTCTGAAATACGAAATAACTCTATTCAATCCAGATTTCTATCATATCTTCATCTATTTTAAACACACTACCTGTGCGAGAGTACGGTCTGGTTCGTTCCAGATGGGGAAAAAAATAGGTAGGATTATTTCATCCAATTACAGATTCAACATTAAAATAACTAAAATATTACAAGCTTTAACAGTTCCCTACAAAGCATATAAATCTTTCATTATTCATTCATTCTCAGAAATAAACTTTTAACACAGCAAATAAAAGACTGTAGAACCTGTTTAAAGCTGGATGACAATAGTGTTGGGAGTTTGTTCCTCCCTAACAACTCCTAGAGAGTTTTCAAATAGCATCTTCTCAGGACCCTAGAGCTTGTTCCTAGTCTCCTTGGCTGGGAACTAGTAGAGCAAGCAACAAAATACTAGTCCGATGACTCAGTACTAACTCTGCTCTCAGCAACAAGATCCTTCAACTCAATAGTTGTACTAGATCGCTTTCCATGGTTTACCCGTCAAACACATTCCACAAATTCCCTTCCCACTGAAATCCTCTGAAGTACATTCACCTGAATGGTTCTCTTCTTGGAATGAGCAGCCTAAGCTCTCTTCAATTGGATTTTTTATTAAGATTGCCTAGGTAGTTTTGGGTTAATTGTCATTAATTGAGCCACCTGCTCTGATCTCACTTTCTTGGGGGATCATGACCCCAAATGTAGGGAGGTTTCCACCTACAACATTGGAAGTGTTTGAGGATGCTTCCACTTGTCTATTTGCTCTCCACCCAGTCTCCTCCACCAACTTGACCAGTAACACTCTTTTTAACAACTCTCCCAAGCTATGGTCTCCACTTTTATTTATTTATAATTAAATATTCAGAATTACATTCAACATCCTTGAGTCTTCCGATTCATCAATTACAACTTAGCATAAAATTTAACATATTGTGTTGAAATAAAATCAAATATGATAATATTATTTTTGCAAAATTGGGGCATGTGACATGTTGTATGGAAGAGGATTTCCATGCAAGGATGAGGGACTTGAAAAGGGAAATTTCCTTAAACCTTGTCTTGCTTATTATAATTACATTTAATAAGTTTTGTACATAAAATGTATGAGGATATGCCTTGCATGCATAGGATATCGCACGTTGGTGAGAGTAGTGAGAATTATGTATTTATAATAAACCACTAATGATGATTATTGCATTGGTGTTAGAATTAGTGGAAAAACCAATGACAACACGGAAAGGGATGAATATGTTGTTGATGCTGACAAATGTGACCATCAACCCTATGGAGACAGGGATAAGGCAAGAATTCCAGAATCAAAAGTTGGTGAGCAACTTTCACAATCTCTTGCAAGAGACCGACCAAACTGGTAATGTCAAGAATGTAAGTAGGACCCATGAAGGTAAGGGTTCAATTATGACAATTGTATGGAGTGGTAAAAGCAAGAGATCTCATACCATGTGGGTATTTAAAATTTAGGCTGCATTCATACAAAAATGTGTCATGCTTGTATGTGTTATTATGAATAACTAATGGCTGAAATGATGAATTTATGACAATTTTGGAACCATTTCAAAAGTTGTTATGAATGCAGGATCGTAAGTGCATGAAGAAGGTAGTCATGATCAATTAGTTTCCGTAAATTCTCTATGGAATGACAAGGCGGTACACATGATACGCTTGTGAAGTATGAAGTATCTGAACATTTTATTTTGGCATAAATGATGTGACCTTGCAAATTTTAGTATGATAATGATTGTGTGAAGTAAATGAGTTTTGGTAATATTGATATGATTAACAACTGGAAGTGTTTGAATCTTATAAATTCTGAAAATGCTTTAGTGATTGTTGTAGAAATGAAAAAGCTATATGCATTAAGACTTACTAAGTGTTTCGCTGACTAAGGTTCAGGTTTCAGGTAGATTGTTTGGGGCATGGAAAAGTGGGTAAGACCATGACAAACACCATAATATACCATGTGAAAGAGCCAAACCTCATGAGAAGAGTCGCATGGTTGTGAACATAGTTTGTATGCTGAATGAATTGTCAATTTAAAATTGTAAATTCCATATATAAGAAATTGCTGACAACTACTAATCACTACTGGCTTGCATAGAATTGTGTTAGGAGGATGCATTGTAAGAGGGTGTTCATGTTATTCTAGTAAGCATAAAATCATAATGGCCATGATGGTGTTGCTTACAAGAGACCCAAAAATGAGGATCACCTCATTCCCAAGCAAATCAATTTTTGTAGTAGACAGAGTTGCAAATTCCTATTGAATTTAATTACTAATGTCATTGCTTGGTATGGAACAATCAATTTGGATTGTATTATTAGATAATGATTGAATGTTTGGCTACTTGATGAATGTGCCATGGGTACACATTGTAGGAAGACCATGTGTGATGGCCTGAAGGAGCCAAACTTTATGGGGAAGTTCTCCCCTATCTAGGAAATGTGTTTCGGGTGAAACTCCATTAGACATTTTGGAAATGTCTCATCTGCAGTACATGTTTGGTAAGCAACATGAGTGAGATGGTATAGATTATGTCGATAAGACATGTGTCGATATGAAATGTAAAAAGGAGTTGGGATGGAAAATCAAGGGACTGTCAACTCAGAGAAGGGATCCCCCATTCCTCCTTAACGAAGGAATACTACCTCGGAAAATGGATAAGTGTTCTCTGACCCTAGCTAAGAATATGCATGTCAAATTGTTAAATTCAATATGCAGAGCATGTTTCAATTTTATTTCCATTATGGCAAATTGCTTGAGTAATAATATGGCCTACATGGTTCACATCGAAATGGGGTGCACACTTTCTCGATGTCGGATCATGAAAGGGTTTTCAATATTGATTACACCCTATGGGGTGGATGCATTCCTGGTGTATCAATACTTGATAGTGAATGATGTGAAATGTGATTCCAGTTTAAGAACAATAATGCTGATGAGTTTCTTATATTGCGTGTATTGTCAAGCTAAATAGATGCAGCCTGGTGTTGTACACTAAATGGACTATGGCTTGGGCTCATCCTACCTCCTACTGAAGAGCACAGAGAAGGAGACATTCCCAAGGGACTGGAGAGCATAGAATTGGGTGGTTTCTTGTGTTATATGGGGTAGTGGAATTAGAGCTCATTGTTGGAAATGAAACCTAGAAACAGTAATAATAGATTTTCCTTCCCAGTCGGCATAAAGATGTATTGGAAGGAGATGTTGGGCTAGTATATGCCTGGGGATCCATAGTAGATCCTAGACCTGGAAATGGTAATTTATTGTTGATATAAGTGCATGTGTTATTGTTAACGTCCTGATAAACCCAACTGCGTTGGCTTGGATGATTGGTTGTTGATATAAGTGCATTGTTTATATAAGTGTATTGTTGATATAAGTGTAGGTGATTTGTTGACAGTCTGATAAATCCAACTGAATGTTGGCTTGACTGTGTAATTATTTGATGTTGTCGAAATTATGGAAATGTTACAGTGTTGTCTTGAATACCTATATTCTGATAAACCCAACTGTTAGCTAGCTTGGATGAGTAGCCTGATAAACCCAGTAGTGTATTGGCTTGATTGGCTGCAGCTTGATAAACCCAATTGTATATTGGCTTGGCTGGACGGTTTGATAAACCCAACTGTAGGTTGGCTTGACTGTGCCTGATATATATAAAAGGATGTTGTGAAGTAGCCTATGCGTTGACCTAACATCCAAGTCCATAGGTGATCCCAAGGCTTTCAAGGTGAATTAGGATCCTATGGACCAAAGAGGAAACACACAATACAGATAAGTATTGGATTTTTTTGCAATTTTTTTCTTATGAATATACATGTGTATATGATTTGGTTACGGTGTTTTAAGCTCTTCTTTTAGAGATAAAAACCATTGAGAATAAACTAAACATGTGAATCTATTCAATGTTTGAATATAGGTATTGCTAGGAGAGAGGACTATGAGAGCATCCTAGGGGTTCATGTGGACATGTGACCGTCCTAAATAGCTCAGAATGAGCAGTAATGAAAAAGGTGCTAGTGAGTCTGTGAAGTTCCTAGCAGCCGAGACAAACCATGTGGGGAGGCTCCATGGTTGAGAGGTCTGAAATAGACCAGAGACACTAAGTGTCATGCCCAAAATGGATTGGTCCAGCATTCATGGTGAAGTGAAAGAGGCTAAGAGCATGAAAACCGCAGTGGTGGTGTGGGTTCTAGGATGAAACAAGACAAAGAGGGGAAAAACTCTTGTTGCTCTCTCTTTCCTTTTTGATTATATATGCATTGTGAAAACAAAAGGTTGTTGAATGCATGCATGACTGAAAATAGAATGTGTGTATTTGCTTAAAGTAAATTGTGAATGATGGAATAGTTAATTCCCTACCCAAGAATGGACATGAATGAGCTCATGTGCCTGTTGGGAAGGCATGAAAAATATCAAAGTCTCCTTGATGAGACTTAGACTATCATGCCAATTGGGGAATTAATTGATTGATTTTTATATTATGCTTGGTCTGACAAAAATTCAATGATGCATTTCACAGGTGAGAAAAGTGAAATCCAGTGATGCACATTGATCATGGCAGCCGACCAAAAGCTGTTAGATTTGGCTAGAAGTCTCCTTCAAACAATTTCCAAGACTGAAGAAAATCTTGGAGAGATACTCAAGATACAGAAAAGTTCCTAGAATTGAGGATGAGCCGAAAGCTGAGAACTAGCAAGAGAAGCTCGTGGAAGCCGAGGGGATTGGTCCTGAAAGTTCAAGTAAATAATTGAACGTGGGACAGATCTGCAAAATTTTGAAATTTTGATGTGCAAATTGTATATGCATTCCTATGTATTGGAACACCGAGGACGGTGTTATTCCAAGGGGGAGGGGATTGTAATATCCCCGGTTCTAACCCCGGTTGCATTAAAAGAGACATGATGTATATGTTGTAATTAATCGTGGTGTGGAGCTAAAGGAAAAATCTCCACCATCGATTTGGTTGTGTTATGTTTTGAAAATTGGGATTGTTGCCGATGGTATATCATGCTATCCGACACATGATAGTTTTGCATCATGTAAATATGCACATTAATTAAAATAAACCTGCATCCAGCTACGACAGTGCAACATTAAATGAAAAGGGCATGATTTTCTAAGGTTAAGGGGGGGGGAAATGTTAAACCATGAGCATATGGGGAAAATCCATGTGTCAGCCATTAAAATCCTTGATGTTAGTTGGGCAGTTAATCTTGGGTAGTGGTGGGTGGTAGGATTTCCCCCATGCACTCTCCACCTGCTGGTTCAATTACCTGCATAGACTAGGAGTGGTTTCCTCACACGCCATTTGGGATGCTCAATTGGTTTTGTCCACTTTCTCCATCGTTGGATGTTCATTCCTCACACAGGAAAGAGTTAAAAGGATCCATGATTCTGTGTGTGGGGTTTGGTTCTCCTTTGTCTTACCGATTGTTGGTCTATGGATACATTTTCCTGATTACGCAGAGAGTCTGTATTTACTCCCCCATTGTCGACTGTGTAAATGTGTCGTGGCTTCATTGTTGAGGAGGGGCCATTGTTTTCCCATGTTTGCTGGTTTTGTTTGGACTATGTAATGTCCTGTTACTTCATCATGAACTGGGGTTTGTTGTTCTTCCCCTGGTCGGGGGTTGTTGTGAGTACCTACATTGTGTTGGATGTGGTCTCATTCACATTTTGTTGGCTATTTCTTCCTTTGTGTTTTGAGCTGCTGTAAGATGTTATGGAGTTGTTTTGGCCACAATAGGGCCAATAATGACTCAAGGATTGTCTTCCCCTATCCAAGCTGTGAATTGCTGATTTTGCTGCATGCATGCAGTGGTTCATCTTCAGACTATGTGAAGTGGGATTCAAGGCTAGGTATGCTTGAGAAACCTGGGTTTAGGGAGCCACACAGACATAGTTAGATGGCTAGCTTTCTTCTCCACAACCATGGAAGAGCACTGGAAAGGGAATTCAGGGCTTGAGGGACTGTGAAGCAGAGAAGGGATTGATTCCTGGTGTCGAGTCTATGTGGGTGTCTTATAGGTCAGGATAGATATGGTGTAGGCGTCTTTAGCTCTTCCATGAGCTCACCATCTTAGCATTTAGCTTCTCCTAGATCCTTGATAGCCTGATAAGCCCTATTGTGTGGGCTTGGATGATTTATGTACCTTGGCTATGTGTAAGCTTGCTTAGTCCCTTATTCCTTGGGGAATCATGCCCAGCTCGGGGGTGGCAGTGTTGCTGATATATTAATGAGCATGCTGGCCTATGGTTGGGTGGAACATTGTAGTGACATAGCTGGCTGTGGGGCAAGTTCTTCATGAGATAAGTATCCTTGTCTATTTCATCTCTGCAATTTTATTTGATGGCTAATGAACTATGATGAACATGTTGAATTCCTAAATGTATGTTTGCTTCTGCTGTGTATGTGAATGACTATGCATCTTAGCATGTTTTATGTGTTAATAACTTTAGTTCATCATTTTATGTATGTTCATGTTCATGGGGCTAGTTGCCCAGATGTTTGATGGTTTGGTAGCATCCTCTTCACCGGTTGGAGGGTCGGGGACGTTACATCCCATGTCTCATTCTCTTGGAGAGAATGGAACTCTTCTTCCATTTTTGTTTTCCATCTATGTCTATGGATTGGATACAATCAGCATATAGCAGTGCTTAGGAAGAGAACTATCACTTGCAAATGAAGCATTACTATATTGAGATCTAGTCCTCCTAGGCTCTTGGGGAATTCCAGCCAATTCCCCTGCATCTTGTATGATGTTTTCATCCCACTTGGGCCTTGATGGTTACTCATATACAAAAAATTTCATATACAGCCACATCATCTTTAGGAATATCAGAAAAAAGAGAGCACGAATCATCAAATTGTTGAGGAGAAGAGCATTCTCCTCGTGCGAGCTCAAAATCTAGTATTGGTTCCTCTTCGAATTGCACACTTCTTTCAACAAATGTATTGAGAGTGGAAGTGTCAAAGAGGATGTAACCTTTTATATCCTCACTACACCAAACCATGATGCATTCCTTTCTTTGTGGCTGCAAGGCCTTCCTCCTTTCAGAAGCGATTCAAGCCCATGCTCTAGATCCAAAAATCCTGAAATTTGAGACATTTGGTTTATGCCCAAACGATGCCTCATAGGGAGTCTTTCCTTTTACTGATTTATGGAAGGATCCATTTTGTATGTGTGTAGCACAATAAATGGCCTCAGCGCATAGCTTAGGACTTATATCCCTTGCTTAAATCATGCAAGTGTCCATCTCCTTGAGAGATCTATGATGGAGTGGACAGAGGACCAATAAGATATGAATGTACCAACCCAAGTGGTTGTCTAGATGTCCTTGACATCCCCTCCTCATAGCTTCTCTCTAGATGCTTCCCAACTACACACCCAATAAATGCTCCATTTGATGATTTGATTTGTGAAATTCTTTCCACCATCTCATCTCTTTGTATTTCTTGGAGGTATTTGCAGTTCATGTAACCAAATATCTTAGGCCATAGCTTGGAAGTCTCATTTTCATGTGATATAAGATCTTGGTCATTGGAAGTCAGGAGGATTTTTGGAAACTTGTACATTCTCTCATCATGGTCTGCATACCCAATTGCAACAACTTAGTCTGATGATATTTCTACAATCTCTACCATGTCTGGAGTGAAGGTCACTCTCTTTGCCTCTCCTGTATGGGTCATTTGGTAGACTAACAACAAATTTGATACAATTCTGGTACATACAACACAACACTAAAGAAACCATGCTCGAAATAAATCCTTCCAATCCCCTTAGTCTGGATTTCTAAATGATCACCCATTCTAACTGTTGGGCCAACATTCAAATGCATCGAGGAGTAGACATCTCTTGTGTCTACCATGTGTCTAGAATCCCCCAAATCAATTATGGAATATGAGGAATTAAAGGTACCTTCTACCAAATCATGACATTTCTCCTTGCCATCTAAATTGGAGGTGCCATCCTTATTCCTTGCACTCTTTGGGATCGGGTTAATGTTCTTCTCCAGCAGCTGCACCATCTACTCAATGGTTTTCTTCATGCATAAGACTTATGGATGCCACCCCTTATGGAAATAGGTTCATTTTGTCTTCTAATTGTTTCCCTTCTTGTCCTTCTCCTTGGGAGGATTCGAACCCCCATAACTGGATTGGGTTTTTATAGTTTCTTCTTCTCTTGTAGCTTCAAATTCTTTGCCTTGGGATTTCCCTTGGATAAATTTGAAACTCCCATGGCCAAGGATTGATCCTTTGTACTATCTTGTCTTTATCTTGAGTGAGTGATTCCATGAAGCTATCTAGACTTGGCATTTTCTAGTTTTAAAGTGTTAAATTTCCATAATGGAATGTGCTGGCAAAGACAGATAATTATAGCCCCAAATTCGAAAGGATGGATAGAATCAACTGGTCCTCTTTCTTCTGAATGCCACGTTGATTTAGATGCAACAAAAGTGAATTAAACTTGGTGAATAAGTCCTACATAATGTCAAAGTGCACTGGGCTCATGCTAATGAGCTCATTCTCAAGCTGGTGTCCTCATAGTTCATCAGTTTTCCCAAAGAGTGTCTCTAGTTTTACCCAGAATTCATTGGGGATTGTTAAACTATATATGTGGAAAAAAAGATCTCTTGAGATACTCATGCATTAAAATTCATATGCTTCATCCAATATGTTGAAGTACTTGGCCTTCTCTACAACAAAGTTTGGCTCCACCTCTAAGCCCATGGTAACTCTGTAGAGACCTTTGGATCTCAGCTAAATAGCCATGTATGCCTTCCAATCAAATAAATTGAAAGGTGTTATAAATATGTGTTAACTTCCATTTATTCCTACGCTAATGGTGATGAAATTTTTGAATGTCTTTAAAAAAAAACTCAATTTTATCTGGAATTTCTCTAAAAATGCAGCTCAAAACACTTTGGATTGATATGAAACTCAATAAAATACACTCGGATATAATAACATGTGATAATTTTGATCCACAAGAATATCTAGGAGCCTTATAGAAACTCACAAATCGAATTTGGTGCAAAACCAGCAAAAAAACCATCAACTAAGAAGCAATTTACAAATTAAATGTGAACAGAAACAAGTTATATTTTGACTGTCTAACATAAAAACATGCTAGTAACAGGTTTATATTACATCAGAAGTGTTTTTTGATTCATATGAATCCCAATGTGACTGTAGAAATGAACTTGGCCAAATTGGCCTCAATCCCCCCTAGGCGGGACACACATGCTTCAAATCATCCCAAATGGCCACAAAGTGTTGTGTGGACGTGGATGAGGTGACATGGGGTCATTATAACACCTTGAAATGCATGGGTGTGGAAAAATATTTATGTTATAGGCTCTAGGTGGCATTAAATACACCAAATCAGCCTGAAATTGGACAAAATCCACCTCTAGCACTCCTAGTCAACCAAATTGTCCTCATTCAATGAATGGGAGTGCATAAACAATTATCAGGGAACACATGTGGGTGTGAATGCATCAATTTAGTTGGTTATTGGTCCAACTAAGCACCCTAAGTCCAAAACCATAGTGTATTAATGCAAAATGCAATAAAATTGACTAAGGAGTTTAACTAAGGTACGAAGGGATTGGATTACTATTATAAAACATTTAATGGTAATTATGAGCATCTCATTGAACCTACAATTGTATAAGTGTCAGATACTACAGAAACATAAGGAAGGGAATAGAAATGGGGAAAGTCTAAAAGTGCAAAAAGAAAGAGAAATTTCAAAAAAGGTGAAAATTTGAAGACTGACATGTGGAAGAAAAGTTCAATTCTATTCAATTTACCATATTGGGAGCTATGTGCACACATTAGCTTAAGGCCTAAAATGTACGATGCTTGAAGGATTTTATTGTGTTTAATTGGAATATATTGTTTAGTTTTTCTTTGATGTTATAATTCATTGATTTGTATACGGTTGGATGTAGAAACTCCTAGTGCGTCACATTTTAGATTTAATGCACATAGAAAAAAAATGTACGCGAAAGTATTTTTGGAACCCTTTTGGATATAAAACTGACATCAAAGGATGGGAAAAATTCTCGTGAGGACTTACAATAGTTGGGTATAAGGAAGTCACCATGGCTACAAAAAAAAGGCAAAAAAATATTTCTTCCAACTGCACCACACGCTCTTTCTAAATGCGAAAGAGATTATTTGTGGTGTTTTGTTCACATTAAAATGTCTAGATGGATATAGTTCAAACCCTAGAAATCATGTATCTATGAAATATGTCAAGATTCATAGTATCAAAGAACATGATTTCCATGATCTCATGCAAAAAATCCTTTCAGTAGCATTGCGCCATGTGCTACCAAAATCAGTTCGAAACACTATTTGTGGGCTTCGCTTCATTTATAGGTGAATTTATACAAAATGGTGGATCGAATAGATCTTCATATCTTACAAGATTATGTTGTGGAAACTTTGTGCTTACTCGAAAAATATTTCCCCCCTTCACTCTTTGATATAATGATACATTTGACTGTACACATTGTGTGAGAGCTATGTTATTGTGGACCAGTTGCATATTGATGTATGTACCCTTTTGAAAGGTCAGTGAAATTTTATTAAGTGAAAATACACATAAATTCCAAGATTTTATGTTCATATAATAATAATACATTACTAGCAACTCTTTATTCATACTACTGATTTGACTACAAATTGTGAGTTTTTTTCTAGGAACATGAAATTTTTCAAAAGTTATGTGAAAAATAAGAATAGGCCCGAAGGTTGCATAGCTGAAAACTACATTGTGGAGGAATCCATAAAATTTTGTGTTTGATATGTTGAAGGTATGTAATATATTGAAATCATGCATAGTATAAATGAAGCTTGGGACAATGAAGAAGGAGATGTTGGACAATATGGGAAGGCCTTATTTAGTGGAACTTCTATTGAATTAGATAAAACTAGTTTGTTACAAGCCCACAGATGGGTCTAATTGCACAACATATATGAAATTAAACCTTGTATAGACTAAGTAATAAGAACATGCTTATGAAATCATTTTTTATTATAATATATCAAAATATTTTCATAAATTGTTTATTGAGATTACTTGAAAATAGGATGCACTTGATAGAAATTGTGAATAGTAACATCCAAGCCCAACAAGATAAAGTCTTACTACAAAAGCTCCACAACCAACAATTTAGTGATTGGTTAAGAAAAAACTTAATGATATGTTCTTCATATTAGATTTAATTGAACTTCATTGATCTATACTATTATGATGTATGAAGGTGAGATTCTTTTAATATATTTTGAAATTGCATGGCTTTCTAACGACTTCTAAAAATTTACAGGTGGAAGGAAAATAAAATATTTCTGACACCCTTAAATGGTTGGCATGTGGCCCAAGGACATATGCAACTAAGTATGATGGCTACTTAATCAATGGGTGTATATTTCATGTTAAAATCATAAAAAATTGCATGGCCACCCAAAATAGTGGTGTCTACATAGATGCACAAACATTAATGAGATCAAGTGCAAAGGATAAAATACCTATACATCAAATGAAAACATATTATGGAGTGATTCAAAAAATAATGTTATTGTACTACTATTTGGTGCAGTATCCATTTTTCAAATGTGATTGGATAGATGTACACAAGAAGAATGGAATGAAAGTTGATGAAATTGGTTTCACCATGGTGATTCTTAAGAGATGCTTGAGTAAGGATAGAGTGCAAGATGCTCCATTTATTCTAGCATCACAAGAGAAACAGGTATTTTATGTACAAGATCTAGTAGAAAATTACTGGTGTGTAGTTTTGACATTCCCTCCAAAGGGACCAATAAATTGTAATAGATATGAATTGGAGTATGCAGATTTATCAAGTGTTGCAGATTTTGAAGGGACAAAATGAAAAGAGGACGAAGCTGTAGGTGACGGTGGCATCGATTATGTTCGACAAGATTGTGAACGCACATGGTTCGATGTTGTTCAATAAGTATCATGCATGATTTATTTATCAGTTCTCATTTAAGTTGTATCTGTGAAAATTTATATCTTAGATTATTACTTGGATTTACCTTTCATGCATATATATTTTTTTCTTCTATTGTTTATGCATGAATCTTATCTATTTTATTCTATTATCTAACTTTCATTTATTTTTATAATAGATAGATTAGGTGTAGGGAATTGAGAGTGATGTGAGGTGGGGTAGGGGCCATACGAGCTTCAACCTTCACGTCTCCAACCCTGTTTAGTAGAGAATAATATATTCTTGAAACCAAGATAAGCTTGTTCATGTATTTTCATTTTTTTTTTAGAATTTTATATATGTTATGCCTTTTTTTACATGTCTATCAATCGCTTATATGAACATACCATTTTTTCATGATATATGCAGGTATTTTCAATGGAAAGGAATATAATGACAATTTGTATCATTCTTTAATGCATATTTGTAAGTTATCACCATAATGAATTGGTCAATTAGATATCTTATTGTCGTTTCATTGATTATAATGTGTTGATTTCCTCATTTTAAGTATAGTTGTACTTGTCTATTTTATGGATTGATTTTATTGCACATTTGTTCAAGGAAAAATATTGATTAAGGGATAACTATTGACCATGAACAAGTAATGTAATGAATCATATTCAAAGTATTTGATTACAACAAATTTAATTACATCATATTGTTGGTTTTGGAGCATGATATTTTCAGAATCATAGATGTTTATTCAGTCGTGTTAGTACCCCATGTTTACTGTAAACTCATTCCCCAACTTTGGGGTTCAGGGAAGTGCCCCAAAAAAGGAGTTTCAAAGGAAACACCCCCAATATACGAGGGTTTAAGGGACTAAAGATGAAGTGCACCAGAGTTGCTGCAAGTTGTATCCCTTCATCTTTCTAGACACTAATAAAAGGACTTGCAATTCCTCTATGATTGTGTGAGAGAGATTATGAGAGTTTAAAGAGCAAGTGAAAAAGAGTTGTTACAGGTTGTATCCCTTCATCTTACAGGACGCTAATAAAAGGACTAGTAATTTCTGTGTGGATGTATCCCACCTCTTGGTTGAACCACCTTATATCTGTGTCTCTATGTAATGTGTTAAATGTGTTTTTTCATATTCTTTAATAATTTAACTATATATCTGTTATTGATCCGCGGTCCTATTTCTAACACATATTTATTAGAACCATAAGTATACCTGATTGATGGTGTAATAAATAACTTGTGTGAAATGTGTGTGCAAAGCATAGAGGACGCAAAGATCATCTGACAGTATTGGCGTTAGAGATGAAATTTGTGGTATAGATCCTTATTATCAATACAATTTCAACATTCTCTGGGAGTATCACCTATAGGTCTCCTAAATCTTCCCTAGGCACTATTAAAAATTTTTACATAATGTAGTTAGCAATCCCATTGAATAATTTTTAGTTTTTTATGGCCACTCATGGTAAATTCATTTTATTTTAAGACATTAATATCAAACTATATATGAATTGTATCCATCGTTTTTGCTGAAAGGTGAGAAATTGAAGCACTTGTATAATATTTCAAAATTTCTCCATTTTTTTTTGTAAATAAAAGGATTGTAATACTGCATAGTCACCTAATTACATTCTGAATAACAGATCCATAAACCACCTACCTAGTTCTGACAAGCTTTACATTCATCCCGAAATAGAACCACCCATCCTGAAACAAAATAGCCAGATTGTTCATGGCTTGCCCCATACTGATTACATACATAAGATTCTGATAAATCAAATCACTACAGGAACCACTAACAGACAATTGAACAAGACATAAAAAAACACCCATATTGTTCATGTCATGCCACATCCCAATTGCATACATAAGCTGCCTTTAAATCCTATCACTACTAGAACCACTAATAGTAAACAAAACAAGAAATAACAAGAGCATAAACACATGGGCCACAAACTCGGCTCTGGGAGGACACTCCAAGAGAGGAGCATTTGGTCTACTTCATCTTCCTAGAGGGCTCCCTAGCAGTCTTGTCGATTGACTTGGCCATGCTTGTCCCTCCTACCTCCGGTTGCTCCATCATCGGGTGGAAGAATTGAATCCCCATATTTGTGGCCATGATGTCTATATTCTTTTGCAATAGCTAGCAATCAGATTTTTTCTCCTTCCAAACTCCCACTGGCTCATTTTTCAGTAGCGCTAAGCGAATACTGCGCTATCAGGTTCATGTTAACCCAATAGAGTATAAGCAATCTATCATACACTGTAGCAATCCCATATATATTACCAGGGTATACCAACCAAGGTTCAACCTCATGGCGCAACTCCTCTTAAGGCATGGCCTTAGCTTCGTCCCATAAAAAATCTACAACTAATTCAATTTCGCTGTGGGTCATTAGAAGAACAAAGTCTTTGAAGAAGTCATCAACCTCCTACACTTGTATCTGGGCTCTAGTCACATGGCCCTTGTCGTGATTATCGACCGAGACTTCCCCAAACCCCAATATTCCCCTCTAAGAGCATCTAGGAGCCATGGAAAAAACCCAGGAGATAGACTCTTCAGCAAGCACCAGAGCTTCAGAGCGGAAAACAAAGTCATGAGCCCTTTTGACACAAAAAGACACAAAAGAGGATGGGAGAACCCATAGAGGTCATTAAGCAAAGGGTAGATCTTCTTCAGAATATAAGGTTGGTGGCCACCTCACCATCATAACGATTCTGTACTCGGCCTTCATCATCTTGGTGCCATCCTAGATTGGTGTCCTCTGAGCCTTAAAGACCATATCTTTCCTATGCTACGATGCTACGAATCTCCCTTATCCATCCCTTTGGGCCAGAAAACGTACTTTCTACCACATGCTTAGGCATGGCTAGGATTTTCATCTACAACCATACTTCCCAACACGTGTTCACGCATGGATCAAATATTACACAAACATTATCATCGATGAACTAGACTATAGAATGTTTTCCTGCCTAGCTTCTGTAGTTAACCCACTTTATATCTCATCGACGAAATGGACAAAAAACCATCAGATAGAGATCAATGGTGGACTTAAATTGTTATAGGGAGGATTTTATAAAGTATCGTGACAATCAGGAATTTATTCTATCGCGCTAGTTCACCTAGTGAAATAGTTCTTCATCGTTGATATGCAACAAGATCATTCTTAACCGTTGATTTTCTTCATCCTTTCAATGATTAGTTTCCAACTTTGCAACATATTCAACTTTAAATTTCTCATTATTTAGTTAGAAAAATTCCTCTTTATCCATTAATCAACTCACCTCTTGATCACCATTGCCGACTTGTAACCTCGTTAACCAATATCTCCTACATCATGGAGATGTCTTGCAATGCACAACTAAAAGTGACTTACTGTGTTTAAATGTCAAAACTCAATACTTTTTTTCATTCAACTAACCATACAGTCAACGTGGTCATAAGATATGATTCAAATGGGAAATTGCTTCCAAACTCAGTCAATAAACTCAATTAACCCAAAGATATAGGAATACGATCTTATTTAACAATGGTCCTTTATCCAAACCTAAATACAATGGATTGATCATTACGCACAGAGACCTCTCTCTCTCTTTCTCTCTTTTTGTAAGCTCCAAGAGTCTAATATATGATATTGTTCCTCTTGATGTAACCTTCCTCGAGATAACTAAGCTCAAATAAGCTACCTAAAAGCTTCTATGAGCTAACAAGCTCCGTAAAATAAAGCTAACTTATACATCTAAATGACTCAACTCTTACTCTATTTTCCACATCCTTCAAAGAAGGAACAAAGTCCTTATTCAACTCTACTATCCTCTATGACTTACTATGCTTGATATTTGTTATTTTCTAGTAAGGTAAACAGGTAGCTCACTTTATTTTTGCTTACTGTAGTTTTTTTACTTTTGGAAAATGATTGATGAAATCTGTCAAGTATTAGAGTGAAGAAGAAATATCTTGCATGTGGATAATTTCTGCATTCAAAGTTACTTATGAGAATCTTATACATTGGGTATTTTTCCTGCATTAATATTTTGTAAGCATTAACATTTTCTTGAAATCATGGTTGTGTAACAGTTAATTTATTGACCACCTTACAAGTTGGGGTGATATCATATGATATTTGTATAAGATGTACTTTATAATTGTATAAATAATAACTGAAAGGATATTTATAGTATTTATTTGTGCTACATCTTTTAGAATGGGAAACATATTAAATTATATTTTGACTTTGTGTGTAGAGAAAAATTAGTGGATTATTCTCTTTCCTGTTAGAAACAGGACAACAGAGAAATAACATATATACAGTTAAATCATTAAACAAGATGCAAAAAACACATTAAACACATTACATAGAGACACAGATATAACATATTTCACCTAAAAGATGGGCTACGTCCACACATAAATTGCCAAAACTTTTATTACCATCCAAAAATATGAAGGGATACAACCTGCAGCAACACCACTGCACTTCCTCTTCATGCTCTCATAGTCTCTCTCACACAACCATAGAAATTGTTTACAATGTTACAATACAATATAATACCATCCCATACATAGTATTATTACAATGCTTTTCTTTTATAGGGTAAATACCATGGGAAAATACTATGGTTAACCCAATACCATGGGTTCGCAAAACTATTGGCCAACAAACATCCCCCCGAACCCCCATTTCTTGGGAACGCTTCCCCCAAACCCCCTTTTACAGGGAGCTTTCCCAAACCCCAAATTTTGGGAATGAGTGTACAGTAAACCTAGGGTACAAACACAATTGAATAATATATATGGATATTGAAGATCACACTCCACAAACCAATAATCTCCCACTTGGAGACTGCTCACAACAACTCCACCGATGGTGCACTTGTTGGACTATGCTCTGGACCTTGGAATTAGAAATTCTATTATTTCTACATTCATTCTTGAAGGCCAACAGAAACCGAGTAGGAACTCGGTTTCTCTCTGATTACTCCCTTCGTCAACATGTTTGCAGGATTCTAGCTAGTATGCATCTTTTCCAATTTTAACCGTTCTTCATCTAGATCAAATATTATGAAATGGTACTTGAGATGTATATGTTTATTCTTCAAATTAAAGGCTGATTTATTTTCAATATGAATGGCACTCTGGGTGTCACTGTACAACTTTCTATTATCCTTCTTCTTACCCAATTCCTCCATGAGCCTCTACAACCAAACCATCTCCTTACTAGCCTCTGTGGCAGCAACATACTTTGCTTCCATTGTTGAAAGTGAAACAACCTGTTGCAATTTTGAAATCCAACTTCTTGTTGTTCTACGCACATTAAACACATACCATGTGGTGCTCCTCCTGCCATTGTTATCACCGAACTTATATGCATCAACATATCCATGTAGAATAGTGTTTGCACCTCCAAAACATAATGCATGAGATGTGGTACCTCTCAAATATGTGAGAATCCACTATACTGCTTTCCAATGCTCTTTACCTGGATTATTCCTATACCTTCTAACAACTCCCACTGCATGTATAATATCTAGTCTTGTGCACACAATGGCGTACATCAAGCTTTCGACCATTGATGAATAGGGAATCCTGTACATGTAATCTATCTTTTCTTGTGTCTCTGGACATATCTCCTTACTTATTTTGAAATGGATGGATAAATGTGTACTATCTAGTTTTGCATTCTGCATTATAAACCTATGCAACACCTTTTCTATATACTCACCTTGAGACAACGTCAATTTGCAATTTTTCTTGTCTCTTGTTATTCTCATACCAAGGATTTGCTTTGAAACACCCAAATCCTTCATCACAAATGATTTAGCTAGTTTTCTTTTGAGCACATTTATATCATGCATGTTAGACCCTGCAACAATCATGTCATCCACATACAATAACAAGATAATATATCTTCTGTTATCTAGTCTCTTTAAATAAACACAGTGTTAGTTTTTCAACATTAAGCTAGCATTATTAGGATATTTAACTGAGGGAATAACAAGTACAAAAATCAAACACAAGAGACAATGAACATAGTGTTTTTCTTCGGGGAAACCATAAAGGGAGAAAACCCCGCAACTTCCTCAGAGATAGAATCAACACCAAAATGGTAAAAGCCCAAAACAGTAAGTGATCTCCCGACAACATTAACCTTCTTCTTATCTAGCCCCAGTGTCTTCTCCTTCCTCAACTATGAACTACACTTGAGTGTGTTTGTGTTGTGTACTAAATAGAGAGTCTAGCTCTCTATTTATACTAATCTCGCCATGAATAAGACCCTAATAGGGCCGACCTCTACTAGGAGAGTCTAATAACCCTAGTGTGCTGGAACTGCGGGGACTTTAAACCTTATACAATCGGAGGGTTACCCACAATGACTTGACATGACTTGTTTACATTATTGATCCTCCCGATCGAAAAATTAGGGCATGACAACATGAATCAATTACATTATAGATACATCCCAGAATAAACATTGGGTTACAATACATAAGATACATAGATGAATACATTCTGAAGTTACAAATACATCAACACTCCCTCTTAACTAGGAAGGTATTCTTTCGACACAATTTTTAGCAGTGGTCTTCTTCTCTCGTCATCTGCATCTTCAAGTCTTCTTCATATTTATGTCATCTTTACCTTCAATTCATATTCATATTTGGATCTAGATCATCATTGGACATCAGCACTATATCTAGATCATCACTCGATCTGGATCATCACTGGACATCATCACTCGATATGGATCATCACTGGACATTATCACTGGATGTGGATTATCACTTGATCTGGATCATCACTTCCAAATAATCATAACTAGATCTAGATCATCATGGGTGCTATCTCATGATTCTTCTCGTCACAAGAAGTTATATAGAGCCAACCCTTTTTCATGCTTGTTGTAGGCCTATCCTCCATATAGGTCTTCTTCAGTACTTATATCTGACCTACTCGTCAGAAAGGCATAGCACTCACATCCATCCAGGAAAGAATACATCCTACCACAATGATGGAGGGTGTTTGCATTTACATGCAGGCTGGAACACATCCTACCACAATGATGGAAGATCTTTGCACTTCCATCCAAGCTAGAACACATCCTACCACAATGATGGAAGATCTCTGCACTTCCATCTAGGCTAGAACACATCCTACCACAATGATGAAAGGGATCTACACTCTCATTCATCTAGGTTGGAACACATCCTACCACAATGATGAAAGGGTTCTGCACTTACATTCATATAGGCTGGGACACATCCTGCCACAATGATGAAAGGGATCTACACTTACATGCATCTAGGATGGAACACATCCTACCACAATGATGGAAGGACTTGCACTCATATATGGTCTTGTAGGAACCAATCCTATAGTCATATCATAATGTCCCCTAGTCCTTGACTGAGCTACCTAGTAACTGACTAGGTTCCTCCATTCTCCTAGAGAAAAGTTACCCTTACATCCAACCTGCTCATCGGAATGGCCAACACTCACATCTAACATGGGAGAATCCTAATCCTTTATCCATGACAGAATGGTTCATCCCTTACATCTGATAAGTGGGAACACATCCCTCTATCACATCGAAATGGCTTCTCAGTCCTAGACTGAGTTTTCCTAGTAACTGACCAGGTACCTCCATTCCAAGAATGGAAATTTCCCTTACATCTATCCTACTCGACAGAATGGCCAACACTCATATCTGACATGGAAGGAACCAATCCTCTCACAATGAAATAATGGCTCAGCCCTTACATCTAACCATGGAAGGAACCAATCCTCTCACCATGTCAGAATGGCTATGGGTCTCATCACTTTCTCTTGGAGGAAGCCTTGATCTAGAAAACACCAAGGTTCTCCCTGAAGTACTCAAAATTCAGTCTAGCCAATGGTTTCTTCAATATATCAGCTATCTGTTCCTTTGTCGCAACATACTAGAGCTTCACTGCTCCCCTTTGCACCATATCCCTGATATAGTGATACTTTATCTCAATATGCTTCGACTTGTCCTGGAACACTGGATTCTCTGACAACTTCACGCAACTCTGGTTGTCACAATGTGTACAAGTAGAATCCAACTGGATATCAAATAAATCAAACAGTAGATTTCTCAGCCATACTACCTTACAACTAGCTGAACAAGCTATGACATCCTCTACTTTACCTGTACTCAATGCCACACAGGATTGCTTTCTGCTAAACCAAGAGATCACACTTGATCCCATACTGAAGCAACACCCTGAAGTGCTCTTCTTATCGATGGCACTGCTTTCCCAATATGAATCAACATAACCTTCCATGTTAATCTTTTGATTCACATCATACTTGAGCCCATAATCAACTGTACTGTTCAGGTACCTTAGAATATGCTTTGCAGCAATCAAGTGAACATGTCTCAGATATATCATGAACTGGCTCAAGGTGTTCACAACAAATCAAATACCTGGTCTCGTGTTCATCAGATACATCAAGGACATAATCATCTGATGATACATCGTAGCATCAATCGACTCTGATGAATCATCATTCAATAACTTCAATTTCGATGCCATAGGTGTGGCCATAGCCTTGTAGTCCATCATCCCAAACCTCTTAAATATCTCTACTGCATACTTCCCTTGTCCAAGGAAGATTCCATCTGTCCTCTGCCACACCTCCATACCTAGAAAATAATACATCATCCCCATGTCCTTCATTTCAAACTCAACAGTAATCTTTCTCTTTGTATCAACAATCAACCCATCCATACCTATCACAAATAGATCATCTACATATAGTAGAAACATCACTGGCTTCCATCTTCAACCTTGTAGTAAAGGTTGGAATCTGCTTTACACTTGGTAAAGCCCAAACTGGATAGAAAGCTATCAATTCTATCGTACCATGTCCTGGGTGCCTGTTTTAAATTGCATAGGGATTTCTTCAATATGCACACATGAGACTCCCTGTCATGTGTCTCAAAACCGAGCAGCTGTTCTACATGCACTTCCTCTTCCACTACACCATTCAAGAAAATAGTCTTGAAATCTATATGGTGTATCTTCCATTTCATCACTGCAGCTAGAGAAAGTACTGATCTGATGGAAGTGTATCTGGCTATAGGTGCAAAGGTTTCTTCTTTTTGAGAGAAACCCCAAACCACAAATCTCTCCTTATATTTTTCAATGCTACCGTCTACAACATGTTTGATCTTGTAGATCCATTTGGAAGTTACAACTGACTTCTCTTCTAGTCTTGGAACAGCATCCCAAACATCATTCTTCATGATCGATTGATACTCTTTGATCATAGCATCCTTATGATACCGGGAGCAGGATCTGGTCCTCTTTCTTTCTCTTTGATTCTCTTCTGGAGCCCCATATCTTTCCGCACCTTGAATAATTTCACATACCCAATCAGGTTTCCTCTTATGAGTATTCTTCTCCAGAGGTGGATCTATAGGTCTTTGTGGTTCTTCAAAATCTCGATCTTCTTCTTGATTTTCTTCATTCATGGTTGTATCATGAATTCTGGGTGCTTCTACTTCTTTAGGTTCTTCAAGAGGTCTTGTTATGGATTTGTTGTAAGATGTGTCCTCATCAAGTATCACATCCCTGCTGATGTCAATCTTCTTGTATCCTGGGAAATATATTCTGTAATCCTTCGAGCTTTCAGAGTATCCCACAAATATACCCTTCTTTCCTGAAGGATCTAATTTTGTTCTCTTCTCTTTTGGAATGTGTATGTACATAGGACAACCGAATATTTTGAGATGGTTGACTTCTAGTTTCTTGCCAAATAAGACCTCTTCAAGAGTCTTGTTCTCAAGTACTATATGTGGAGTACGGTTCTGTACATACACCTCTGTTCTGGCGGCTTCAGCCCAAATATGCATAGGAAGATATTGATCATGAAGCATAGCTCTTTTCACTTCCATGATAGTTCTGTTCTTCCATTCTGCAATCCCATTCTATTGTAGATTATAAGGAGTGGAAAACTCCCTCTTAATCCCTTATTCTTTGCATAGCTCTTTGAATTCATTCGAAGTGAATTCTCCGCCATTATCTGATCAAAAATTCGTGATCTTCTTTTCAGTGTGGTTCTCGGTCAAGGATTTGAATTCTTTGAATTTGCTGAATACTTTGTATTTGTTCTTCATGAAGTAAACCCATGTCTTCCTAGAAAAATAATTAATAAAATAAACATAATATGCATACCCACTTAGTGAGCTTGATGACATAGGACCGCATACATCAGAGTGGATGATTTATAGGATTCCTTTGGCTTTTCTTTCGCTTCTAGGAAATGTTTTCTTTGTATTTTTTCCTTTTGCACATCCTTTGCAGACCCCATCATGTTTTGCTTGGAATTTTGGAAGTCCTTCAACAAATTTGCTTGCAATTGGCAGTGCTGTGTAATGCACATGTGCAAGCCTTCTACGCCAAAGTTCACTTGGCTCTACTGTGTCATGGACCAATGCTTGTTCTGGATGGCCCTTTAATTTGTACAATCCTCCTTCTTGTTCTCCAATCACCACCACATCATCGATAGTTTTTCCTCTTGGCCACATGATGACTTGACCATCTATGAATGCAACCCTCATTCCTTTTGCATCTAGTGCATATATGGAGAGGAGGTTCTTCTTGAGTCCTAGCACAAACAATACTTCCTTCATTGTTAGATACTTTTCAGAGTCTATTTTATAGGAAGATTCCCCAATACTTTTTATTGGATATTGGTAGTCATCTCCTAGCTTCACCTTGTGAGGTGATTCATGTTCTGACAGCCTCATAAAGGATTCCTTGAATCCAGTCATATGTTTGGAAGCCCCGTTGTCTATAAGCCAATCATCACTTCCATGAGTAATGTTACCTGTGAGAGCAGATATCAAAACATATTCATCCTCGCTTGAAGAATCTTCACTTTCATATCTGGTTCTTTTCTTGGATGGTTAATCATCCTCTGCAGCATGAGCATGATGTCTTCTCTTGTTCCCCTTATTATTATGAGAGTGAATCATGTTCTTAGGACAGTCTTTTGCAAAGTGTACTTCTTCATCACATGTATAACATATTAATTTATATAGGTCCTTTCTATTGTTATCTCTATGATGAGGATTCTTACCTTTGGAGTGATGAGCTCTTCTTCTGCCTTTCTTGCAGTGAACTGTGAGAGCTTGATCTTCACTTCCCATCTTCTTTTCTCGAGCTTCTATCTGAGCTTCTTCTTGAGAACATTCTTCCCATAGACTGCTGAATTTGACTAACTTCTTTCTGGCACAGATTCTTTAGATGAATGAATCTCGTGAGCTAGGAAGCCCATTCAGTGTTGTCATCACAATTTCTACATTCTCCACTTCTTCATCTACAACTTCTAATTGTTCCTTGATCTGAGAAACCCTTGTGAAGTAAGACTGGATGGTCTCTGTATTTTGAACCTTCACATTTTTCTCTTGATTCTTCATATTCATCTTCCAGTTTATGTTCTTCCCTTCAAACAATTTGGTTAGGGCATCAAACATAGCTTTAGGTGTCTTGAAAGAGGACAGCTATGGGATAAGGTGATCCTTGATAGAATCAGTAATGATCCTCTTTTCCTCAACCATATTCTTTTTATGTAAGGCCTTAGCATCATCTCCCTCTAGAACTGGAACCCCCTCATGGATGTAGGAGTCTAACTCATTCTCTTTCAGGACCAGGGAGATCTTATACCTCCAGGCTTGGAAGTTATCAGTTCCCTCAAGATTTTCATCAATATTGGTATGATGAGACATATTAAACTTATAACCTCAAATCGAAATGAAAAATATTTATATCTTACTAGGTCAAGATGTCATATTTGGATTTGGAGCTGAAATCCCGTAGTACTCGATCAGGAGCAAATTAGGGTTTTGCTTTTCTGGAGATCTGTCCACCCAAATGCCTTGAAATTTATCCCTAACTTTGATTTTGGGGAGGAGATCAATCCAAACCTGGGCTCACTAAAAAATTCCTCTTTTGTGAAAATCCCTAATTTTCGGTAGTAGTGTCGGGTCCAAAACTGAAAACCTCAGAATTGGATTCTACTTCGACAGAAAGATGCACCGTAGGGAGGAGAGTTATTCCACCCTACTTGTGCTAAAAATATATGGAGAGAGATCCAAAAAATAGGAATCCCTATTTTCCACAACTGCATAGCATCTTCTTCTCAGGTTAGCTCTGATTCTATGTTAGTTTTTCAACATTAAGCTAGGATTATTAGGATCTTTAACTAAGAGAAGAACAAGTATAACAATCAAACACAAGAGACAATGAACACAGTGTTTTTCTTTCGGGAAACCATAAAGCGAGAAAACCCCGCAACTTCCTCAGAGATAGAATCAACACCAAAATGGTAAAATCCCAAAATAGTAAGTGATCTCTCGACATCAGTAACCTTCTTCTTATCTAGCCCTAGTTTCTTCTCCTTCCTCAACTATGTGCTACACTTGAGTTTGTTTGTGATGTGTACTAAATAGAGAGTCCAACTCTCTCTTTATACTAATCTCAGCATGACTAAAACCCTACTATATTTGACCTCTAATAGGAGAGTCTAATAAGTCTAGTGCCCCGAAACTATGGGGACTTTAACGCTTAGACA
The DNA here is from genome assembly GCA_001517045.1 of Pseudotsuga menziesii. Lineage (NCBI taxonomy): Eukaryota > Viridiplantae > Streptophyta > Pinopsida > Pinales > Pinaceae > Pseudotsuga > Pseudotsuga menziesii. The sequence continues at coordinate 282,405 of LPNX011108001.1, forward strand.
ATTGGAGGGTTACCCACAATGACTTGACATGAATTGTTTACATGATTGATCCTCCCAATCGAAACATCGAGGCATGACAACATGACTCAATTACATTATAGATACATCCCGAAATAAACATCAGGTTACAATACATAAGATACATAGATGAATACATTTCGAAGTTACAAATACATCAACACATAGTGGTCATAATAACATCTATCACAACCTTTTTCTTTCATAAACTTATCAAATTTTAAATACCACTACCTTGGAGCTTGCTACATGCCATACAAGCTCTTCTTCAACCTGCAATTCAAATTCTCCTTCCCTTTGACCTCATACCCCTGCGGCTGCTACATATAAATCTCTTCCTCCAAATCCCCATGGAGAAAGTTTGTTTTTACATCTAATTGTTCAAGATGCAAATATTCTACCAAAACTAGAGTTAAAATAGTTTTGATTGAAATCATTTTAACAACATGAGAAAATATTTCATTAAAGTCTATACCTTTCTTTTATGCAAACCCCTTTACAACAAAGTCTATCCTTGTATTGACTCTTTCCTCCATCTTCTTCCTTCAACCTATCAACCCATTTATTCTGCAATGCCCTTTTTTTTGTAGGAAATAGAACCAAATCCCAAGTCTGGTTTCTTACCAATAAGTACATCTCCTCATTCATGTATTGCTCCCACTTATTTCTAGTTTCTACCATCATTTCCTCTTCATAACATTCTGGTTCACTAGAATTAGTCATCAATAAATAATACATTCAAGGAGATAATCATTCAGGTTTTCTACTTAACCTGCTATATTTTCTTACACTTGCGGGAGTTTCAGGTACCTGTTGTTTTTCTTGATTTCCTGGTGCCTTTGGAACTTCATTTTCTTTGATTTCATCAACAACTGTGTACTCTGTGTTCTCCTTTTACACTTTCTTTCCTTGCAACTGATATTTCTACATAATTTTTCATTGAATACTACATCTCTACTCCTAATTATTTTGCGATTTTCAAAATCCCATAAGCGATAACCAAAATCATCAACCCTGTATCCAATAAAGGTACATTTCTTGGATTTAGCTTCAAGCTTTTTTCTATCACCTTAATTAATATGGACAAATGCTTCATAATCAAAAGTTCTCAGAAATGAGTATTTTACATGTTTATGTGTCCATGCCTCCTCTAGTCCCACCATCCAAAGCGCTTTAAGGCCCTTTGTTTATTAAATAAACAACAGTGTTTACATCATCAGCCCAAAACTTTAAGGGAAATGTTGCATGCAATATCATACACCTTTCATGCTCCGTTATCATTCTGTTCATCCTTTTCAACACACAATTTTCTTGTGGTGTTCCAGGGACTCTCTTCTCTCCGTGAATCCCATTGTGATAAAACTAACTATCAAAATCCTTGATACAGTATTCACCTCCATTATTAGATCTGAGACATTTCAACTTTTTTCCTGTTTCATTCTCATCCAAATATTTCCACTTATTAAAAGTATCAAACACATCATATTTCTATCTAATGCAATAAACTCAACTTTTAATAGTTACACATCAATAAAAGTAACATAATAATGAGAGCCACCAAGAGATTTTACCTGAGCTAGTCCCCATACATCTGTATAGAAAAACTCTAAATTTTCACTCTTCTTTTGTTTCCCAACACTGAGAAATCTAACTCTCTTATGTTTTCCATAAACAAAATTCTCATAGAATTCCAAACTTACCTACTTCATCTCTAGAAGAAGTTTCCTTGAGTGACAAATCTGCATCCCCTTCTCACTCATGTGGCAAAGCATATGATACCACAATTCCGCACCTGCTTCTATGGAAGCTACAGAGATAGAATAATCAGTATTATGAGGACATAAATATAATGTACCTACCCTATCTTCTTTTTCTATTACGAGTGATCCTTTAGTTATTTTCAACGACGTTTCTTGAAATGTAGAAAAACAACTACTATCTCGCAACTTCCCTATTGAGATCATATTTATTTTCATAGCATGAATGTGCCTTAAATCGTTTAGCAGCCATTCACTTACATTATTTAAATTAATCTGTACCTTACCCTTTCCAACAATTTTACATGGTTCATCATCCCCCAATAAAACATTTCCAAAATCACCTTGAACATAATCATGAAATAATTTCCAATGGGGTGTAGCATGACATGAATCCCCTAAATATAGTACCCAGTAATCGCTAGTATTATCTAATGCAATAATAAAAGCATATTGTAACACATCACCTACTAGATTCACTTCCTGAGTAGTCTCTTGCTTCCTCTCACGATTCTTCTTTTTGCTTTGTAGTCTTTCTTCATATGTCCTTTATTACCACTATTCCAACACTCTATTTTTATGAATATGTCATTTGTTGTTGTACAATCTTTCTTCATATGTCCTTTCTTACCACAGTTCCAACACTCTATTTAGAAGATCCCTAACTTGATTATTAAATTTCACTTTTACAGAACTTAACTGACTGGTAAGGGTATTAAACAAATTTAAATGGTCAGCAACAGATTCAGCTTTCTACATATTCATATTAAATAAATTCTTCATTAAAAATACCTTGTTGGAACATGAGGGTTTTTCGTAGAGATTATCCAATGAGATGATCACACCCTCCATTGTTTTTTCCTTCGAAATATTGAAATCCACTGATGAATCCAGGAAGAGTTGCATTGTTCCTAGTTTCTTTCTATCAAGAACCTCCCATTCTTCATCCTTCATAGCCTCCAACTTTTTCTCTTTTTCACCCAATGGAAGGTACAGATAGTCCTCCATTTGCATCTTCCATAACTGAAAATTTTGGCCATTAAAATTCTCGAGCGTAAACTTTCCCTCTTCTTCCATTTATCCCACTCGAACTAGGAACCCTTGTTTCCTGCGAGTTTACCATCCAAATGGACCTTTTGGATTTGATACCAATTGTTAGAAACCACATCGCAGAGCAATAACAGATGTACAACGAAATCATTAAACAAGATGAAAAAAACACATTAAACACCTTACAGAGAGACACGTATATAACATGGTTCACCCAAAATATGGGTGACGTCCACATAGAAATTGCCAGTCCTTTTATTATCGTCCGGAAATATGAAGGGATACAACCTATAGCAACACCGCTACACTTCCTCTTCATGATCTCATAGTCTCTCTCACACAATCACATAGATTGTTTACAATGCTACAATACAATATTGTATCAACCCATACAAAGTCCTATTACAATTCTTTTCTTTTATAGGGGAAATACCATGGGAAAGTACTACGGTTAACCTAACCCCAAAGTTGGGGAACGAGTGTACAATAATACTGGGGTACAAACACAGCTGAATAATATCTCTGGATCTGGAAGATCAGACTCCACAAACCAACACTTTCCTCTAGAAAAATCTATGAGGGAGAAGGGTTTAAATACATTAAGGATTTCTTTGAAAATGGTACACTTCATCTCATTGGCCTTTTGAGTGATGGTGGTGCTCATTCGTGATTAGATCAGTCTTAGGTATTCTATATCTATAAATGCATCATTATGAGTTGTTTATCTTAGAAAAGAGTATAGATTTATCTGTGCTATGCAATTTTTAATCTTTGTATTTCTTCATAGTGTAGTTGAATTCTATTTATATCACCATACTGGATTCAGTTGGGTCTAAATATGTTATAATTGTAGAACCCATTGATCGACTGACGAAATTTTTAAGAGAAGCCTTCTCTTACATGGATCCATCAAGCAACCATTAGAAAATATGCTCGTTCTTAGACATGAATACTTGAAATTCAAGTTATATGTTCACTTTTGGAGTACGTGTATGAACTTGAATGCCAACTTTGTCCCACAAAATTTTTATGTATTAATGTTTTCTTTATTGAATCGATGTTGCATATGAAACCTTTCAAGTTCAACCAAATTATCAGGTGAGAGCCATTCGTACTACTTTATTAGCTTTCTGGAGACACAAACAATCTTGGGATTATTATTCTTTTCTTATAATTACAAATGATTAAATCTTGATGTTTATAACTGCTGCCAAAAGTCACTTTTGGAGGGGGTTTAGAACTGCCCCCAAAAGTCACTTTTTTTTTGGAGGGGGAGTTATAACCTCCCTTAAAATTCACTTTTAGGGGTGGTTTTGATCTCTTCTAGGACCTCCCCTAGAATTCAAAACTTTTAGCATCGGTATTATTATGGAAAGTTTTGTAAATACCTTTTCCAAAACCAAAACTGCCCCCAAAAGTGACATTTGGAGGTGGAAGACAATCGCCCCTAAATGCCAATTTTTTTGTAGTGGATATTTTGACTTACAAAGAATGTGGACATAATATTACAGATATGTACATCATATATTTCTTCTGCACCATCATAAAACTCATATAAATGTCCTCATACAAATCTGATATAAAGCTGCTTCAATATTGAGCCAAATCCATGAAAACTAGTTATTCAAGAGAATGGGGAATGCGATCCTTTCATACATGTATTTATAATATTTCAACTTACAAAGAATATGCAGATGATATTACATATCCATGCATCGTAAATCAAATCTTTGGAATCAACCATCCTTAGCAAAGTGCAAGAATCACACCAACAAGTGCGCCATCAAATGAGAGTGTGGGGGAATGGAGAGGAAGGAATGAGAGAGTGGAGGAGAATTCAATTGTATGGAAATTAAACCTGAAATACATCTCCTTAATTATTATACCATCAAATTTCTAAATGGCCTTTCTATCAACCAACTTGGAAAGGAATCCAACTCCCTCAAAATTGGTTCACAAGCAGGGAGACTGAACACTCACAATGAAATGGACAAACAAAAGCTCTCCAAAATTCCAAAGGACATTGAAAAAATGATAAAAATATATTATTATTCCTCATGAAATCATTTTATTTACTTCATTATTCCTCGTGAGCTTGAATATTTGTCCATGAGATTCCTCCAACTCATCTTAGTGGTTTAGTAACTATCATGACACTTGTCTTACTCTTCATGCTCCAATTCTTTCTCCAATTCGAATGGTTTCCTGTAACTCCCAAATTCAACCTCTTGGTGGATATTTTTAGCCCTATCATGTCATATTTTTCATATGTCAGAAATCAGGCCTGAATTTGTCATACTTGTCATAGAATATTCCATCATTTGTTGTCTTAGAGTGCATAGAATCTCCTTCCATGTGGCATACCTTGTCTTCTAGTGTCTTCCTCTTCCATGGGAGTTACCCTACTATAAAAATTCAAATTACTTGGTTAATTATATAATATTTTACACCACATAACCATCCAATAATGTTACATTACCCATGTGCTTGAATTTGGATGAATATCATGCCAAGTGTGCGGGGAATCTAGTCACCCAAAGGATGCACAAGCTTCCAAGTGTCTTCGTGAACCCATGACACCTTATTTTCTTATGATTTATCATTAGATTTGACCCACTTAAATTTTAATATGTTAAACTAATGTTCTTTTGGGTCCCATATACCCTTATTACAAAATTTATGTCCCCATCTCAATCTAGAAAACTAGTAGGTTGGTGAAAAAAAATTCGGAAATAGTATTATTTGGAAATTATTTAATTGGGGACATGACAATCCTCCCTAGTAAAGATTTATTGTCCTCAAGAAATGCCAATTTTGTATGCTGCAAATTTTTTTCATAATCCCAAGTGGAATCCTCATTTTGTATTCCTTCCTTTGCACCAAGTTCTCTCTTATGGTTCTTCTCATTAATTTTCTTTAGCTGCAATTTGAGTAGTGGCACTCATGTATTGTAATTTTATTGTTCCCAAAAGTAAATAGATGTGGATTATGCATATTGATATATAATATAACATCACCACTAAAAAAAAGGGATTAATCAAGTCCATAAAAACCAAATGTTCACTAATAATCTTTACCTCCATATTTTGGAAACATTTTCTGAAATTTCACCCCTTTCTGATTATGTATAATTATTTGAAGCTGGTATCGAGTTACAAAAATTTGAGTTTATTAATATTTCAAGAAAATTTTAGAGAGGAACCACCATGCTTGGTGCTGCACTACTATAATTACAATCATCCTCTCAAGTGGTGACTAAATATCCAATGTTGCTTGTTGTCCCCAAAATCCAAACCAATTAGATAAAAAATGATCCCAGGGTCCCATATGATCCAGATACATGCATGTTTTGAAATGTATATGATGAAATTCCATGAACACCAAGCATGTGAAAATTGAATCCATCTATCAAAATTTCTCCCACATAGGAAACTGGAACACTCCTCTTCAAAGATGAACTCAAACAATTGAAGGTTGGTTTGCTTTCTTAAACCAAAAATCAAACTGCTACTCAAAGTGAGATGAAACCAATCAATGCCAGGATCCCATTTCTTGCGTTTCAACCTTTCAAACATTTTGAGTACAAAATATAGATCATTAAAGTACATAACAACATCATACAAATGTGAATCAAGAACGTACATCATCAAAGAATCATGAAATTGTGTGTTATCACCCAATTATTTTCCTATGGTTTCCATAGGATATCACCTGGGTAAGCATTTCAAACCAATATTTAGACTGTATTCTAGCCTATACAGTTAGAGCAGGCTCTCTCTTTGTCACGGGAACATTGACATATACATTTGGATTTAAACAAGCATTCATAAGGCTATATTTCTCAGGAGAACATGATTTTTATAGATTTAAATATTGTAAGAAAAACATATATCAAATAGCATTGGGAAATGGAGTCATAGTCTGAATCATTAAAGGATATTATAGAAAATAACAAACAATTATTTTCCCTTTTGTAATCTAAGGCACAGTGAATGCAATATTCAGCCAAATATCTTCGAGTGGTGGTAGTAGAAAGGAGAAAAAGTCAAGTACAGCAAGAGGCACCTACCTACGGATGAATCTATTGAAAACAACTTTAGAAGAAACAACAATGAGGGAAATGACAAAAATGGAGCATCTAACAAGGATGAATTGCACACCAATCATTAAAAACACATTACAAATGCTATATTTGATGAAAGGATCACTTAATAAGATAGATTCCTCACATACAACTAGAAGGAATTAGCAAGAATTTACACATATGGAAATGATGCAAACAAGAAACACAAACTGAGTATGAGCACTGTGATGAATATCATAAACTTGGAGAAATATTTTTCATTATCGCTTCCAAGAAATTTTACAGAGCTACAATCTGAGCACAAAGGCTTCAAAAAATGAAAGTTGAACCACCCCTTACTCCTCCGCAGAGGTTACATTTATAATTGTCATGGGATCCCAAGACCAACCTAGAAGCAGAGACAAATTTAGTTACAAAAAATGGGAATCAATCTCGAATCAATGTTACAAACCCTAACAGGTTTGATTTGGCACATTCACCATGATTTCTACATAGAACATGAAAAATGGAATAACACGCATGCTTGAAAAAAATGGTAATGTGACATCTGGCATGAAGGCTCACTTGATGGAAAGCGGTGGTTCGAAGAATATCCAACATCTGTATGTATACTCAGCCCTGAATTGTTCCTTATCATTCTTGGGGTGCAGTGTGTATATGGACCTTCTAAACCCGTCAATTGTATTCCACTGATCTAGAGATGGTAGTTCCAGCATGGAAATTTATTTTCCCAGCACGTGTAACTCTGAATGGTCATGGTAAGAAAATCTGTGTATCTATGCACATGCTTCTTTAAAGGAGAACAACACTTCAAATTTGTTAGCCAGTTTATCTACAATTACCCTGCCATATAATGACTGGTTCATATCAGCAAAACTGGTGTGGTCTAGTCTACATGCAATCAGTTTTTAATGGTATTAATTTTGAGTTAACGTTGTACAATTTTCTTACCAGAAGAAAGGGAATCATTTCCTAAAAAATGGCTCAAACATCTCAATAAAAAACTTCACTTAATGGGCCAAAATATCAACCTTTGCATGTACTATGTGTAGGTGGTGATATTTGTTTACAACCTTCCTAGCCCAAGTGATGATTGAGATTATATCCTTGACATTTTCTTTCTTTAAATCATCTTCTGATAAACTATTCAAAAAATTGATAACATTTTTGGCGCATTCAACTGGTCTCTTATTAAAATTTTCTCTTGCTACTATCAAAACCTATCTGGATGAATGTATCACCAATTCCTTATCTAAACTATAGTTTAGATAGGGCCTGAATTTGTCTGCTTCTTCTATGAAATAATCCCGTATAATATGTTTTGAACCTTGAAATTGGAGTTGACTCGTCACAGGTTTCATTAATTTATCATTCTTTGTTTGCATCTCCTAACATTTGGCCTCCCAAGCTCGATATTTGACTGCCCAGGTTCTCTTTTTTTGTTCTCTTTGCAATTCTAGGTTCTCTAGGGTCTTGTTTTGGTTTTTTAACCCACTTAGTTATAAGTATTTTAATCTCACATGTGACATGGATTCGACTAAGGTTTGTTCACTAGATTGAGCTACAAGAGAAATAATCCTATCTTCAATCTCTTTCTCTTTCTCATGTAACTTCCTCTCCATTTCATCATATTTTCCATTCAAAGTCTTTTCACTTTCTACCACCAAAGTCATTTCTTTTTTTCATTGTTTCTCCTTATCAACAAATTTTAATAATTTTTATTTACAATTAGTAAACGCATTCTTCAGAATTGATTTTTCTTTCTCTATCTCATCTAATTCAGGTCCTTCTATCAACTCAGTAGAAGGTATTTTTAATTTCTTTTTCAGCAACTCGATGGCATTCTCCTTTTCATTTAATAGTTTTTGTATTCCTGCTCCCTTGTGATCCTCGACCCGATCAACTAGAAGCTCTATTTGTATATTTTAAATTTGTGTCCGATATGCTTTATTCTACACGTTTTATTGTCTCAAATGGTTCTCAATTTTTCTTTTAGTAATTTTGATCTTAGACAACTTCAATGTGGATTTCAACGAATCTGTAAATAAAATATCCCCACTCTGTTTGTATAAATGAATCATGTCTAGGATAGGAATGTTCTCCAGGTCCATGTTCATTTTAGCAACCTTGTTATTGGTTGCTAATTTCGAGTTTAAAGTGTTATGGGCCTGGTATCTGACAACAATAAGTGACACATCTTGACCGAAAATATTTCTCATTTATGTGTAGAGCTTCAAAGTTTCATATGAAGTTATATCCTTTTTTTATTTATAATTCTCGAAAAGCTCCATCTTGTTCATGAATTGTGATGTACCTTCAGCTGGTGTGTAAGAAAAGGCATACTCCTTGACCTCAAAAACATGTCCTATTATTTTCATCTTATGCTTTCCTTTGTTCTTTGTTGTATTTTGGACTAGTTGTCCCCCTCCTTTAGTATTCTGCCTCTTATAAGTCTTGGCACTGTCCTCCTCTTTAGTGTACATGGCATCCGAACACTCTCATTTCTTGGTTCTTTCTAAGTGACTAGCCATAGACACAATGTATTCAGCTACTGAAATTAACTTAGAAATATCAGGCATCAATGAAGTAATATCATTTACAGAAGAACTTAAATCCTCCGGCACATCAGTATCTTTGGGAGTCTCCTTTGCATAGTAATCCCAATTGGAAGAATATGGAAACCCAACAACCTCTACATGCTTAAAATGATGTATCTTCACATCCTTTATTCTATTTGAAATAACCTGATGAGGATCATAATCAACCGAAGGCTCTATCGAAAATCTCATCTCCTTGAACAAGTTCTCAATCATTGGTAAAGTGGTTTTATTCTTGATGATAAAAGGCCCTACCTCACAAGGATACTTAATGTCAGTAGACTTTTTGAATTTTAAGAAGCGTTATGTTTCTACTATTAGCTTATGTCTAATGAATTCCATGGAGAAATATCTAAGGGTTAAGAAGGCTCACAACATATATGGTGGATGAGTAAAGCCATACAATTTGATCAGCATTCCATTCTCAAATAAGAACCAATAACCTATCCTTTTATCCATAGAAAAATTCAAAATAGTTCTCATCTCTAGTAGTACTCTGGGAAGCCTCTTCTGAAAAATAGAATTGTATATCTCTGACATGAGGACTTCATAAATTTTATGTAATCCTTACTCATTTCCTCATTCAATACTATTTCTGGTAATTGCAAATTCTCCTCGTTGAAAGAAACAAACATCTTCACGAAATACGAACGAAACCTAAAGTTTTTGGTCCTGTGGAAGTATATTAACTAAGAATGAATATTCTCAGCTCATAACTCATCAAACTTGAGACATGAGACCTACACTTCTTTACATGGCTCATCTGACTCAATTGGAAAAGTACTTAAGACAAAACATAAACTCATGAGGGGCTTAATAATATACTTGTCATTGTCTAGACATAAGACCTGACTCGATAGGGTAACGATGCACTGGGTTTATTCATTAAACAGGTTGGAATCGATCAGAAATTGTTGGTCTAATAGATATATATCAGGTTTGAAGCATTTCTTTAAAAAATGTCGTTTATTTTCTACCAAAGGCTCTCTGAAACATTGAACTATGGACTCCTCTTTATAATCCTGGGATTTTAGAGTAAAGTATTTAGGGACTAACAAGGTTTCTATAATATCTAAAGGAATGATAGGGAAAAGGAATTTGGAGTTGGTAATGTCAATTATCACCCTCTCAAAAAGAGAATAATTATCGACACACCAATAAAACAATTCCAGGAAACTCAAGGTTTGGTTAGTTGTGAAGAAATGGAAGTAAGATTGGTAAATGTTACGCACATCAGTTCCTTATTATTTAAAAAGTATTAGCTTATCCTTAACATCACCAATGGGTCCATTTAGCAGAAGCGTATCAAACACCTAAACATATCAACCCTCAAAATATTCTTCCACTTTATGATATTCTAGGTTTTTAACTTCCACACTTTCAACTTGAGCCATTTTATAGTTTCAAAAGGGACAAAAGGCCTACTTAGTGGTTTTGACTGGTGGTTGAAGGATTCCGCATGATTTGGCTACTTCTTCATTATTTTGGCTCTGACTTTCTGATTCTTGAGAAAAAAAAAAACCTCAAATTCACATGCATTGTACTCTTATACTTCTTATATTCTTACCCATATCAGATCTTTGTATCGTGAAATGATTTATGGATGTAGATCTAAATCTTTAGTAATCTTAACCATCAAAGGATGTGGCCTTTATCCTATATCAAAATCTTCCAACTAGCTAAACCTTCCACTTGTTCCCATTGCGAAGTGAATTTCCACCGTAGATCTAAGCTCTGCCACGATCTTTGTCGTTCAAAGGTCTGGGTTCTACCAAATTTCACATCCCAAAAATTTGTTATCTTTCATGCATGTTTGGGTTGTGAAATACATCTCATCCATAGATATTCTCCATCTAAAATCTTGGTCGTTCAACTATGTGGGACCTACCATATTTTGCAGCCCCGACATGTTTTATCTTTTATGCACATTCCAGCTGGGAAATGCACCTCCGCCATTGATATGGCCCGCTCAAGATCGCGGTCGTTGGAATAAGCACACCCTACAATATTTTGCATCCTTGACATAAGTTATCCTTCGTGGACATTGCATTCATGAAATATCCATCCATTGTTGATCTTGGATAGCATTCAATATTTGACCATTAAAATATGGAAAGGATAACAAATTCTGCATACCTCCATACCTCATTTCTCTGCACATATTTACTCAGTGAAATATTCTTCATCTGTTGATCTACATTACCTGTTCATCTGACGGTTGATCTTGCACGCCATTTATCCTTGTTCCACCAAAGTCAATATTCTTTTAAAACCACGCATCTTTTCTCAGAAATATATTTAGCAACCATTGATTTTCTCTGCTACGTATCTACGCCATTCATTTTCACCACTGGATAAATATGAGCAGATTTTCATATTTGAACCCAAATGCAAGGTTATAAATCTAGGATTTTTCGATGTTTGTTTATGCCACACCATGGGATAATCCATTTTGACATTCAGGATTATGATAATCCTCCTGACCAACCTCCAACCCTCCTTTGCATACTTCTAGGTCACAAGACATGAAATGTTTTTTCCTATACCCCACTTAATTTTTCACTAGTCTAGACCTTTATAAGGGGATTTAGTGTAGATGTCTACCTAGAAATCCTCAAAATTTAGCGCAGGTGCTAAAAGTTTGTGTACATCCAAGTAAGTATATTATCATGTGGCCCATACACATAAGCATAAATTATTATATAAGATCTTCTCCAATTACATAGGTGAGTGTTGGGTATTATAATGTCTAGATTGATTCACCTAATGTTTAATTATCGACCAGGGTTGGTAGGCTTAGAGTTGATACAAAATATATGCAAAGGTAGAGGGTGTCGTGTAAATATTTTAACAAAAAAAAGATCAAAAGATCTTTCATAATGAAAAATCAAGTCAAACTCCTAAGAATTCAATTATTAAAGTAATTAAACTGAAACAAAATATTAAACAAAATAATTGACAATTTATTTTATAAGAAAATAAGTTTAGACTGAAAAAGATGATACTATTAACAACTAATTTTAAATTGGAAACTAAGATACAAGGAAAACCTAATTAATAAGCAAGTAAAAAACTTAATAAAAATGTCTTTGAATTCTATCCTACAAGTCTCTTTCAATAATCACATAATGAAAAAGGAACAACCTAAAAACATGCTAAAAATAACACACACAATACTGAATTTACATGCAAAGGAATAAATCAATACAAAATCATAAACAAAAAATAGTACATCAGTAAATAAATTAGAAACAAATTCAAGAAACAAAACACAAAATAGCTTAACACATATTCAAGGTGAAAAGAAAGTAAAGAAAATGATAAAACTTTCATAAATAACCTAAAACATTCTAACTTTAACTTCAATGTTAAATAAAAATATCGTCTAGCTATCTCAGTCAAAACATACTTCAAATATTAAGGAAACATAAGTGAAAACAATCTCAAAACACATTAAAAACACTAAAAATGAAACTAAGGGCTGAATGACAGACTAAACTGTAGGTCTGAAAGGGGTGGTCAAATGGCAGTTTAAACAGGCTATCCAAATGACAGTCTGCATAGTTAAAATGACAAACAATAACCTAAATTATCTAATCTTCAGCTGAATTCATGCATATCTAAACCTAATGCATAAAGATAATAAATAAACTTACTTATTAATCAAATTTAACAATGAAATAAACTTAAACAAATTCATGAACATAAAGAAACCATTGCATGCTGATAAATAAAATGAAGTTGAAATTGCATAAAATTATAACTTATAATAGAAAGGAAATAAACAGAACTGAATTTAAAAGCAATCTATTTTATCTGCTTGCAAATACTGAATAGTAAACTAGAAATGAAATGACTGAAAACTATGCGCATTGTTAACTATCTAGTTTCAGAAATAAAATGCATTACACGAAAGTGAATTTATAAAACAAACTGTAAATTAAACTAGCTACAACAGAAAAGATAAAAGAAATAAACAAGAAAAAGGAAAGAAACCTATGGTTAATGAGGGGCCCTCTCAACAATCAGGGTAGTGCCTGGCTAACATCTACTCAAACGTAATTGTCAACATCAAAGCATACAACTCTTTATTCAAACGATGGAATGGAAATACAATATTCATCTCCAAAAACGACTATCTAATAAGTAAAGCTAATCAACTCCTAACTCTGTGCAAGAAGGTGTTTATATACAACATTTATAGGGATGAGAAAGTTGACCCTTTAGTGGTCGACTGCTCTCTAAATTTAGTCGACTATTAAGGTGTTTAACTAAGCACAGGCCAACTCACAGGATATTCCCTTCATCAGCACGAGTCTGGCTCTCTTCATTGGATAGGGTACGCACAGGCTCCTTCTCCAGCATGGTTGGTTCTTAGAGGTGGTGCATGACTCCTTCCTTAGCGCAGCAGGTGGACTAGTGGCGAGCAGAAGAGAATGCACAGGCGAGTTTTCTAGAACGTGCATTAATACAACAACCCAACGCGTGGTCAGCAGGTGAGGTGTCGAGAAAGGAGGCTACGAGGTGGTGGATTATCTAGAACATGAACTTCATTACCCAAATGCATGGGCAACATGTCATTTGTAGAATTGTTTCATGTTTTAATTTCTAAAATCAATCATCAACAGTGTGTAGTCTGGTTAGCAATCTGGATGGAAAGATGAACAGCAAGCTGGAGCATGAGCTGGATATGGTAGGCATAGATCTAGGACAAATGGAGTGTTTTTTTGCTAGTGCGCTTCAGTACTACAATCTACAGCAACACGTTTTAACATCTCGCAAAATACCAACGAGTTTCATGCAATGAACTGGATGACAAGATGGAAATCGAGTTGGACATGTTGTGCGCATGGCAAGATGAATGCATACTTGTTGTTGATTTGTCGCAAAAAGATGATATAATCTGCAAACAAATATATAAATTAATTAATATATCAAATGTGCTTTAATAGTGTCCATTTTAATTAATAAAAAAATAAGATGATAATAATAAATGGATTTTATTTAAACCTTAAATTCATACATACCTGAGCTAAATGATGATCTGTGTGACATAAAATATGCAAAAAGATAATGCAACATATGTTTAAGTGATTAATTGAATTCTCAAAAATAATAACAAATCTAGGATCAACATTCCCCCAAACCGAAGAAATGCTAAGTCCCATTGAGCAAAAAGAAAGATAACAGATCGCATTGTCATAGCAAATTTTGAGACGTGAGCTAGTAACGGCCATATACATAAGTGATTAAGTTAATAAGGTTTTAAAATTAATTCAACCATGTCCAAAGTAAAACTTTTGATAGGTTGAGCATATGACATGACAAGTATAAATCGCATTTATAATCAAGAAAAATGATCATTTAATAATTTACATGCATGGTTGGGTAAGAAGATAAGGTTGTCAATAATGAAATGATAAGAATAATTTCTAAGCATCCATATGAAGGTAAAAAAAATATTTGTCAAAAAACAAAATTTGGTTAGCAAATTTTAATTATAAGTGTTGTAATATTACGATGTTTTGTTCAAATCGTCATTTGGTATTTCATTTGGACCTTCATTCGAATCATCATATTGATTTTGCTGTAAAAATATGATTCATTCTATAATCAAATTCCAATACTTATATTATCCTAAAAACACTTATCATTTGTTAGAGATAAATAGATCTATAATAAATAATGGAAAGTAAAAACAATCTAATTTTTCTCAATCCTTCCCACCAAACCAAAGATATGGTGTGTCCCCAAGCCATAGAAGAGAGAAGAATTTATTGTTCCAGAAAATAAAAATTAAAGAGTTTTATTATGTTGTTTATTATTTTGTTACAAAAAAGAAAAAAAAACTAACTAGTAAATGGAAATGATTCAGATATGTATATTCATGAAAAATATAATAGCGCTTAGAAAAACCGCTTGAATGATAATAATTTAACCAAAATAATCACATAGGAAAAGATAGTCATCTATGCCTTATTTTAAAGATATCATGTCATCACAAAATATTTAAGTGTACCCGAGAGCATGTGATATTTAAAATCTATAGGTCCCATTTCTAGTATAATGACATCCTAGGTATATGTTGAATTAGATGGCCAACGTCAAACCTGTTAGATTTTTAACATTAAGCTAGTATAGCATTAGGATCTTTAACTGAGAGAACAACAAGCACATCAATCAAACACAAGAGACAATGAGCACAGCGTTTTTCCTTAGGGAAACCATAAATGGAGAAAACCTAGAAACTTCCTCAGATATTGAATAAACACCAAAAGTAAAACCCCCCCAAAAAAGATGATCCCCCGATAGCAGTAACCCTCTTTCTATCTAGCCCCAGTTTTCTTCTCCTTCCTCAACTATGCGCTACACTTGAGTGTGTATGATTTGTGTACTAAATAGAGAGGCTATCTCTCTATTTATACTAATATCGACATGACTAAAACCCTACTAGGGCTGACCTCTCTAGGAGAGTCTAATAACCCTAGTGGCACGGAACTGCGGGGACTTTAACCCTTAGAAAATAGGAGGGTTACCCACAATCACTTGACATGACTTGTTTACATTATAGATCTTCTCGATCGAAACATCAGGGCATGACATGACTCAAGTACATTACAAATACATCCTCAAAATAAAAATCGGGTTACAATACATAAGAAATACAAGTGAAAGCATTCTGAAGTTACATATACATCAACACTCCCTCTTAACTAGGAAGGTATTCTCTGGACATAATTTTCAGCACAAGTATTCTTCTCTGTATCATCTGGGTAATCATCAAGTTCTCGTTATCTTCATCTTCAATTCAACTTCATCTGCATCTCGATCATCGCTCAATATGGATCATCATCACTGGATCATACTCGATCTAGATCATCACTGGATCTAGATCATCATCACTAGATTTGGATCATCACTGGATCTCGATCACCATCACTCGATCTGGATCATCACTCGATCTAGATCACCACTAGTTCATCATCACTAGATATGGATCATAGCTTGATATGGATCATCACTACTGAATCTAAATCATCACTCAATCTAGATCATCTCGGAGACATCATAACTGGATCTGGATCATAGCTCGATCTGGATCATTACTGGGTCATCATCATATGTGCTATCTCATGATTCTTCTTGTCACAGGAAGTTATATAGATCCAACCCTTTTTCATGTTGTGTGTAGGCCTACCTCCTTGTAGGTGTTTGGTAGCCCTTACATTTGACCTACTCGTTAGAATGGCCAGCACTCACATCTGATGTCACATACCCCAATTTTGTGAAATAATGTTAATTGTTTTTATTATATTCCTGAGACATTATGTTAAATTAATGCTAAGTAGGAACTGATGACTCAGCAGAGTCAACAGAAGCGGAATGTAATTCAGAATATTTTATTATTAATAAATAAATTGTGGAGACAACAGCATGGGAGAGTTGTTAAAAAGAGGTTACTGGTCAAACTGGTGGATGGAACTAGGTGGAGGGAAAAAGACAAGTGGCAGCATCCTCAAACACTTCCTATGTTGTAGGTGGCAACTTCCCTATATTTGGGGTCATGATCCCCCAAGAAAGTGGGATCAGAGCAGGTGGCTCATTAAATGACAACTAACCCAAAAAAGACCTAGGCAATCTTTTAAAAGTACTCAATGAAGAGAGTTGAGGCTGATCAGATATTTTCTAGAGAGAATTCATTTATGTGAATGATATTCAGGAAATTCATTGAGGAAAGAGGGGAAAAATAGTAAGGAAGTTGTTATGAGAGGAATGCTGCAGTAACTTTTTTATTACAGCTTGTTAGCTGGATGAACTTACTGATAAGTTCTGGATCATTACTGAGTTTGAGGACTGGTAACTGACGATTGCTGCACCTAGTTCCATCCAGGGAGACTAGAGCAATCTCAGGGGTCCTGAGGAGTCACTGTTTGAGCGCTCTCCAGGAATTGGTAGGGAGGAACGGCCTCCCATTGCTGTTGTTGTCCAAAACTTAAGCAGGTTCTGTCACCTAACTGTCTTTGTTTTTAGTAACTGTGAATGATTGGATGATATGATAGTAGTTACTAAAAGGTTTATTTATGAGAGTGCTTTAGCTTATCAGTAATAGAATCGGTTGACAAAAACTAAAGACCACTGTGTTTTTCCACATCTGGGTTTTACCAGACCGTACTCCAGCACAGGGGTAAAAATTATAAACAGATAGTATGATGAGATGGTAGAATAGTAGATTGTTTCTTTACTTAACTTCGGAAGATATTATTTGCTTTACTGACAATTGTTTATGCACATAGATAAAAACTATTTCCTCGAACAATATATCATTCTCAGTAATCCTATTATTTTAGACGAATGTAATAGTTGTGCTAAGAAAAAGATAGACTAAGTGTATCTGTTGTTTAAAACTTTATAATTGTTTTTCTTCCAGTTTGAAAGAATCTAACTTCTTTATGCTGAAAAGACAAATACTGACAGTAGGAGAAATTAAATATTGTTTATATTCTACAGTTAAAAATATGGATGTGTTAGTCTGTATGTATGGTTAAGGATGTATTTATTTATTTACTAAATTTTCTTTTATATCGA
This sequence comes from Pseudotsuga menziesii, assembly GCA_001517045.1. Taxonomy (NCBI): domain Eukaryota; kingdom Viridiplantae; phylum Streptophyta; class Pinopsida; order Pinales; family Pinaceae; genus Pseudotsuga; species Pseudotsuga menziesii. The sequence goes on from LPNX011108001.1 coordinate 300,497, forward strand.
ATGAGCTCAAACAGATTACAGAACTGTTACCTTATTTTATAAAGGGTAAATAAATGTTATTATATACACAGTCATCATAAGTAAACAGATAAACTAATTAAATAACAGAATGTTATAAATTAAATTAAATAGTAATCATGGAAACATTGGTACTCATAAAAGAGATAATATCTTTATTGTATTAATAACAATAAACTCATATTACATACAATATAGGAGTATTACTATTGTAACACTTAAGGTAATATTTTTATTATTATAATTGCAAACTTAAACTATTTATACTCTATGTATAAATAAATAAGGACTATCTATAAATAAACTGTTTATACTCTATTTATACTCTATGTATTATAAAGTAAATAAATAATACTTGAGGACATTATTAAAATATAATGAGAGTATAAAGACTTTACTTAAATTTGAAAGGTATAAATTATGCATTAAAAATTACAGTTTTTTTTTAATAATTAGTAAATCAGGGTAGAAAGCCAGTACAGAACCCTTGACAATAAATTTAATTAACAATAAGTTTGGAGAATACTTAAACCACAGATTATTTATAAACTGAGAATAAACTACTATTACTTTATATAATTATAAAAGATCCTAAGCAGAACAAATAAAAACAGTAATAAGTATTACACGAAGAGAAACAGGTTATTATAAGCAGTGATATTAATATCCTATTAATTATTGTATATAAATTTATATTATTTGGAAATTACAGTAATATCTTATCTCTTCTCATTAGAAAAAATTTCAGTATAAAAACCTGTAAGCTTGGTGATATAGTCAATGAATTTTAAATATAATTTAGAACCTCAAGACTATTTAGTTTGTCAAGTATAACTCTTATACCATTTTTAATTAACCTTGTATATTATTAAAATGTAGTAAAAACCTACCAGCAAGTACCACGAATAAATAACTTAAAATATACCAAGTATTTTATCAAATTCATAGGAACCCAATGTAACGAAGATAGATAAGCTTATTAAGCCAAAATTTAAATAGTAATGGATTTAAAACTGTACAGTAACATAATATTTATTTAAGAAAAGTAGCATGGACAGCACATAGTTGCAAGCTCAGGATATACCCTGACAAAAATTAAAAAATATGTACTCAGGTTGGAGTTTATCTCCTTGGCACCTCACGGCTGCCAGTATATTTTACATTAAAGTAAAACTTACAGCATATAAAAATAATAATACATCTTTTTGCATGCTTTACACCGTTTTCAAAAAAGACCCAAAACCTGTAGTCTCGGCTTCAGCCAAGATTCCATAATAAACGAAGAGCCGAACTCTGTTAACAGTGCTAAGGTTCACCAAATGAACCAAAGTAACACCGAGAGATATACTTCACGAAACCAAACCTTTAACTTCCCTAAGAACTAGCAAGGAGGGCATTCCATGGATAAAACCAGGCTTACCGGGGAAAGCCAACTATCGAAGTCTTGCGCTATCCACGCCATGAGGAGGAGTCCAACCATGCAACGAAGGAGTAGTTTAATATTAAAACCTTATAAAAATGTGAATGTTAAGATATTATTTTAAATATAAAGCCAAAGAATAATCTGTACATAGCTTAGATTTTGATAGAAATGCGGCCACCGAAGAACAGTAAAACAACCACTAGCAGGAAGATAGGTAAACCCCTCATTACTGCAGAGAAGAAGGAGCTCACTGGAGAGGAAGGTAACCTGTCACAATGGAGGAGAATGCGCAGCACTAAGCTAAGGCAACGGCTTACACAGTAAGGAGTTCGGGAAATAGATGCCAAGGGAGAAACCCTAAATAAAACAAACACCATTCAGCACTGACAGTAAGCTTCTCGACATAGTAATATTCCTCTCAGCGCAGTGGGTAAGTCCATGAGGAAATGAACCAGCATAGGAAATGCTATCAGGCAGTGCAAGCAGTGGAATGGACCAGAAGGTTCTGCAGAGCGGCCGGAGGCCCTAAGGCAGCAGAGAAATGATGTTTAGGGTTAAGTCAAACGCTTTTATAATGCCACTGCATGGTGGAGACGAGCCCACGTAACCCCTTAATTGATTTGCATGCAGTGGGTGGGAACTCTATAGTTCCATGATAGGATTTTTCCAAGGATTTCAAACCAAATCATAACGCGGGGATTCCATAGGTTCGATACTCTATAGTCAATTCACCTGCATTATGAAATCAAGAATATAAGCATTGGTTTAATGTTTATCAAACTTAAAGAATTGGATTATCGTTAGTCTCATATAAGTACGTATGGATAGTTAGAATAATGTTTATAATACATTACTTTATAGATTTTGTTTATCCTTCGTCTCGTACACTTAGGTTTGGAGAGTTGTTTTGGTTGTAATGATGTATAAAGAAAAGGAGTAAGGTTAACTACCATGGCATAATTTGCTTATGAATCTACTTCATATTACAAATTTCCCTAGTTTACAACTAAAGATAAAAGGCATAACAATTATAAAATTATAAAAGTCTATAATAGTATAGTAAACAAACTATGTGATTTTTTATTATGGTTTACTCTTGAACAATTGCCAGTAGAATGATATCCTGTTAGTAGTCTTAGAACCTTTTTCATGGTGACAAATAGACTTTTATCAAATTCAAGCCCAAGGGTTCTAGAAGATATTATAAGTCAATATCTGACTGATAGCTTGAAAAAAACTCAGCATTCTTGGCTTGATAGTATGGACAAGAATATCGTAATTGGCATTTGAGTATAATAAGTATGAAAATGTTCTGTAATGTTACTAACAAACCTTTGAATTTAGAATAGAAACAATATTCTAATCATGATCATAATAAACCTATGAATGATTTTAGAAGGTTTTATTTTCCATACAAACTTCGATCATGACAATAGAAATAGTATTCCAAAACAATGCAGATCCTCAAAGTATTAAAGGAAGACTTGTATCATGCAATAAACTTGGTAAATGCTTGAAGTAAGAAAAGTATATGTTGATACTTAAACTACCATATTCTTTACAATTGCAGTTGCAAATCTAAACATATTCCGAATCTAAACTTGGCATGTTGCAGTAACTATGGATAAGTAGAATTAGATCTTGATGCGGTAACCCAGTTATACTTACTGTGCTAGATAAGAAACATTTATTTACTTTTATACTTGCATTTCAGTAGACACATCAAATGGTTCAGTACTCCATAGGGATACTTAATCCTACTATCATGAAGGAAAATAGTTATCATCCTTATTAGTAGAATTCAACTCTCTATCAGTAAGACCTTAAAAGAGATTATAGTTAAAGCTTTACCTTACAAGCCTGGTAAATTTGACTAGCATGGATATACTTTTACTGAATGAATTTGTACAGCAAATCGTTATTGAATACTTTAGAGATTTGTTAGCAGCGACCCAAACATATTACCTGTATATCTGTAAGAGAAGGAAAATTGATGCATTAGCTCGGAAGCTAAGTAAGCTCAGTTTGACATGACAATCCCCCTTGTAGTTGCAATAGAAAACAAATCAGTAACTGAAAGGGAACTATTCTTTAAGGATAAGTATAATCAAAAGATCATTCATTTATAATTCTAATAACATAAAACTAATCAATTCAGTTGATGACTGCATTTAATAAGAATATATGCTATTTTTAAAAATTTTAAATTCTTTGAGAAAATTGGGGTTATGACATGTGGTATCAGAGCATGGTTCAAATACTAGGCCTCAATGCAGCCCAACTAGTTTTCGTAGAAGAGTAAAAATAATATACTAATCTGTATTTTGTTTTATGTGAAAAGTAGAAAATTTCTTTTTCTGAATCTAACACACAGGTATGGAGAACCTAGGAGAATATGCTCAGGAGGAGTCTCCAAACACCGAGACAAGACAAATGTCCAGAGAACCTATGTTAGAAGAGGTAACTGCTCACTCTTCAGAGCTGATGCAGACTATAAAGGATTTAAAGACTGAAATGGAATCGGTCAAGAAGGATAAAGAGAGGATATTAAAGACTCGGGAGGAGTTAAACCAAATTTTGATAGAAAAATTCCAGACAGAAGGGAGGAGCAAAAGATCCGAATCTGAGGAAGCTAGCCATCGGAAAGGATCTAAAAAGATGAAACTGGCTAAAGCTGAAAGTAGTTCATCATCTAAAGGATGCAGGGAACAACAAAGCTATTACACTACAAGCGATAGTAGTGAGGCTGAGTTGTATAATAGAAAGAAAAAGTACAGGCCATATGAAGATATTTTCAGGGAGTTCAAAAAAATAAAGCCCCCAACTTTCAACGGAGAGACTGAAAAAGGGGAAGAGGTAGAGTCCTGGTTATCCGGGATGAGGAAATATTTTCAGATATACAACTATTCAAATCAGCTTAAAGCAAGAATGGCAATCTATAATCTCTCTGGAAAAGCAGACATATGGTGGCAAGATCTGAAGAGAGTTAAGGGTATCAAGGAAAAACAGGTTAATTGGAGTACCTTTAAAAGGTACTTCAAGAAGAAATTTTTGTCCAAACAATACTATGAAGAGAGAGCTAAAGAATTTTACGAGTTAAAGTTAGGATCCATGACTATGAAGGGCTTAAATAGTAAATTCTTAAGCTTGATGAGGTATGTACCTTATTTGGTTGATGAGAAACCTAAAGTGCAGTGGTTCCTCAACTTTCGGCCATATCACATCAACGACAGAATCGAGTATGATAATCCTAAGACTCTAGAAGAAGCCATGCGGAAGGCTAATTTCTGTTTTGAGTAGAACAAGAAGAAAGAAGGTATAGCCAACTGGAAGGCTAAAAAGAACAGTAATCAGTCTGAGTTTAAAAAGAAAGAATTTGTACCCCGAAAGAATTTTAAGAATAATAAGAACATAAATTATTCCAACAGCAAGAATTTCCAGGGGAATAAAAATGGTGTTTCCCATAATTCCAATAATTCCAATAACTTCAAGGGCAAGGAAGTTCCAAACAATCATGGAAATTTCACTAAGAATTTTGAACGAAAGGAGCCTATTAAGTGCTGAGAATGCAATGGCCCGCACTATGCTTCAGTTTGCCCAAATTAGAAAAAGTCAAATAGCAATATTCACACCGTGTAGGATGAAATGTCCATTGGATAATTTGCAAGGACTATGCCCAGAATAAATGTAGCTTTGGAGAACCGCCAAGATGACTATCAGACTTCCATAGTGGAAGTGGAAGGTATGGTTAATCAAACCCATGTAACTATTTTAATAGATACAGGAGCTAGTCTTAGTTACATTTCACCTTAGATAGTAGAAAAAAGTAAATTGACTATTGAAAATTTTGATAGCCCCTGGTTAGTTCAATTAACCACTGGGGGAAAAAGGAAAGTAACATGTTATGTGAAAGAATGAACTTTGCTTATGAATGATTTTAAAACTACAATTAAGCTTAATGTTCTGCCACTTGGCTTGTATGATTTATTAATTGGTATGGATTGGTTAGAGCAGCACAAGGTAGTTTTAAACTGTTTTGATAAAACATTTACGTGCATAAATAATAATGAACAACCAGTAACAGTTAGGGGTATTCCTAGGAAAACTGTAATTAGGTATATTTCTTCCTTACAACTTAAAAGAGAAGTTAGAAAAGGATGCAAGGCCTATGCTGTAACTATTACAGATGAGGTAAATAAATCTGAAAAGGATAAGTTAAAAATAGAGGATATTCCTATTTTAAACGAATTTACTGATGTTTTTCTCGAGGAAATTCTAGGATTACCTCCCAGGAGAGAACTGGATTTCACTATTGAGCTGGTACCAGGTGTTGTACCTAGCTCAAAAGCTCCGTATCGTATGGATATTTTAGAACTCAATGAACAAAAATCATAGTTAAAGGAGTTAATAGATAAGAAGTATATTCGACCCAATGTGTCCCCTTGGGGAGCACCAGTAATCTTTGTTAAAAAGAAGGACAGAACTATGCGACTCTGTATAGATTACCGTCAACTAAATAAGATGACCATTAAAAATAGATATCCATTGCCCCACATAGATGATCTATTTGATCAGCTACGTGGAGCTACAGTGTTCTCAAAGATAGACCTGAGATCAGGATATCATGAGGTAAGGATTAAAGATGAGGACATTTTTAAGACAACCTTCAGTACGAGGTATGGACATTACAAATTTTTCGTAATGCCATTTGGGCTTACCAACGCCCCAGCTGTCTTTATGTGCCTAATGAATAATATAATGCATAAATACTTAGATAAATTTGTTGTCGTGTGTATCGATGACATCTTAATCTATTCTAAAAATGAAGCGGAACATAAGGAACACTTACGGATAGTTTTACAAGAACTACGAGAGCAACAACTCTTTGTGAAGTTCAGCAAGTGTGATTTCTTTAAGGATGAAATCTAGTACTTAGGTCACGCAGTGACTAAGGAAGGGATTTCAGTGGATCCTGAAAAGATTCGGGCAATCGAAGATTGGCCAGTTCTGAAAGTTGTAACAGATGTTAGGTCATTTATGGGAATTACCGGTTATTACTGGAGATTCATTGAAGGATTTTCAAAAATAGCTAATCCAATCACTTCTTTGCAAAATAAAGGCAAGAAATTCGATTGGAACTTAAAGTGTGAAGAAAGTTTTAAGAAATTAAAAACCTTATTAAGAACTACGCCTATTCTAAGAATAACAGATCCTAATAAGGATTTCGTCGTATGCACCGATGCTTGTAATGATGGTTTAGGTAGTGTGCTGACTCAAGACGGGAATGTCATTGCCTATGAGTCCAGGAAGTTAAAGATTCATGAAAATAATTATGCAACTTACGATTTAGAACTTGTAGCTGTTATACATGCTTTAAAGATGTGGCGACACCACTTAACATTAGAGGAAATTTCAACTCAAAATGGGCCTTTTAACTTTTATTCAAATTCCATGTCATCATGTGTTAGCCAATGAAATTGATTTAAATTTGAAATACCGTATAGGTCTTAAACTCTTTTTTAATATAAATTTTGGGGATAGGTATCATAAAAAAAAACTACTTTTTTTGTTTGTATTTTTGACATATCTCCCTGTGTTTTTACTCAAATTTCGATTGGGAGAGCTCGTTGATGTCATCATTCCATTTTTTCAGGTATTTCTTGTTTTTGGGGTAGCGGGGTCCGTCAAAAGTATGCCGAGTGGGTACTCGTTGGATGCGTAATTTAATTCCGCATCCAACGAGCTCTCCCGATCGAAATTTGAGTAAAAACACACGGAGATATGTCAAAAATACAAACAAAAAAGTAGTTTTTTTATTTTCTACCACCAAAATTAATAAATATTATTTTATTATTTTATTAGTTCATTTTAGGAGGCCCATTTTGAGTTGAAATTTCCTCTAATGTAGGTAGAAAGTTTATTTTAATGACTGATAATAAAGGTCTGAAATACCTTTTGGATCAGGCTAACTTAAATGCAAGACCAGCAAGGTGGTTGGCCTTCTTGAGTGAATATGATTTTGAAATTCAACACATAAAAGGAAAAGAAAATAAGGTGGTTGATGCTTTAAGCAGATATGCAAAGCTGAATTTTACAGCAGCAATCAGCACTTATGCTTCTGATTTAAATGAACAGCTGATGGAAGGGATAAAATATGATGAAATTTATAAAGAATTACAAGTTACAGCTAAAGACGAACCTACAGAAAGTTTAATAAAAGGTTATAGTCTAAATAAAGATGGATTTTTATTGTTTAAGGACAAATTGTATTTGCCTAATGTGCCTAAGGTTAAATTACTGATTCTGGATGAAGTTCATAAAACCCCTTACTCAGGACATCCAGGCTACCAAAAGACTGTCACCATGTTAAGAAAAGAATATTTCTGGCCTAATATGAAATCTGAAGTCGCTGAGTACATAGCTAGATGTTTGGATTGTCAACAAGTGAAAATCGAACACCAACATCCAGCTGGTTTACTGTAACCCTTGCCTATTCCTAGTTGGAAATGGGAGATCATCAGTTTGGATTTCATTACAGGATTGCCCAGAAATCAGAATCAGAATGATTCAATTGTGGTGGTGGTTGACAAGTTAAGTAAAGCAACACATTTCATTCCTGTCAAGACTACTTACAAGGCTTCTAATATAGATGATATATTTTTAAAGCAGATTTTTAGATTACATGGAGTACCTAAGGTTATTATTTCAGACAGGGATCCTAAATTCACAGGGAATTTTTGGAGGTCTTTGTTTAAGGGATTAAACACAACACTGAATTTCAGCACCTCTTTCCATCCTCAAACAGATGGACAGACTGAAAGAGTGAATCAGGTGCTGGAAGATATGTTAAGAATGTATGTTAAGGATCAGCCAGGTAAGTGGGAGGATTACTTGCATTTAGTAGAATTTGCATACAATAATAATTATCAGTCATTAGCTAAGTTCAACCCATTTGAAATTCTGTATGGGCGTAAATGCAACACTCCCATCTCCTAGAATAATCCAGTAGATAGATTGGTGTTAGGACCTGAATTATTGAAGGAAATGGAATAGATTGTAAAACAAGTGCAGGAAAATTTGAAGGTAGCACAGGATCGACAAAAGAGCCAAGCAGATTTAAAAAGAACTCCCAAGGAGTTCCAAGTGGGTGAGCATGTATTTATAAAGGTAAGACCAAATAAAATCTCCCTAAGACTGGGGAGTTGTGAAAAACTAGCACCACGTTACTGTGGTCCGTTTGAAATTTTATCCAGAATTGGTCAAGTTGCATATCAGCTTGCGTTACCACCTAACTTGAAAGTGCATAATGTTTTCCATATTTCTGTTCTAAAAAAGTATGTTCATGATGCTACTCATGTAATTGATTGGAATGTTGTATAGGTGGAACCAGAAGGAGAATTTTTGGTGGAACCAGACTCTATCCTCGGGAGGAGGGAAACTACTTTGCGGAACCGCACAATTGGACAGTTGAAGGTGCAATGGAAGCACCTTAGTCCTGAATAAGCTACCTGGGAACTGGAAAGTAAGATGCGGGAAGCATACCCAAATCTGTTCCAGGAGGTTGCAGAGGATGAAGAATAAGTAACATCGAGGACGATGTTACATTTTAAGGGGGTGTGTATGTCACATACCCCAATTTTTTAAAATAATGTTAATTGTTTTTATTATATTCCTGAGACATTATGTTAAATTAATGCTAATTAGGAACTGATGACTTAGTAGAGTCAACAAAAGTGGAATGTAATTCAGAATATTTTATTATTAATAAATAAATTGTGGAGACAACAGCATGGGAGAGCTGTTAAAAAGAGGTTACTGGTCAAACTAGTGGATGGAACTAGGTGGAGGGAAAAAGACAAGTGGCAGAATCCTCAAACACTTACTAAGTTGCAGGTGGAAAATTCCCTATATTTGGGGTCATTATCCCCCAAGAAAGTGGGATCAGAGCAGGTGGCTCATTAAATGACAACTAACCCAAAAAAGACCTATGCAATCTTTTAAAAGTACTCAATGAAGAGAGTTGAGGCTGCTTAGATATTTTCCAGAGAGAATTCATTCAGGTGAATTATATTCAAGAAATTCATTGAGGAAAGAGGGGAAAAATAGTAAGGAAGTTGTTCTGAGAGGAATGATGCAGTAACTTGTTTATTATAACTTGTTAGCTGGATGAACTTACTGATAAGTTTTGGACCATTACTGAGTTTGAGGACTGGTAACTGACGATTGCTACATCTAGTTCCAGCCAGGGAGACTAGATCAAGCTTGAGGGTCCTGAGGAGTCGTTGTTTGAGCGCTCTCTAGGAATTGGTAGGGCGGAATGGCCTCCCATTGCTGTTGTTGTCCAAAACTTAAGTAGGTTCTGTCACCTAACTGTCTTTGTTTTTAGTAAATGTGAATGGTTGAATGATATGTTAGTAGTTACTAAATGGTTTATTTATGAGAGTGTTTTAGCCTATCAGTAATAGAATCAGTTGATGAAAACTAAAGACCACTGTGTTTTTCCACATCTAGGTTTTACCAGACCGTACTCCAGCACAGGGGTAAAAATTATAAATAGATAGTATGATGAGATGGTAGAATAGTAGATTGTTTTTCTACTTAACTTTGGAATACATTATTTTCTTTACTGACAACTGTTTATGCACATAGATGACAACTATTTCCTCGAACAGTATATCATTCTCAGTAATCCTATTATTTTAGACGAATGTAATAGTTGTGCTAGGAAAAACATAGACTAAGTGTATCTGCTGTTTAAAACTTTATAATTGTTTTTCTTCCAGTTTGAAAGAATCTAACTTCTTTATGCTGAAAAGACAAATACTAACAGTAGGAGAAATTAAATATTGTTTATATTCTACAGTTAAAAATCTGGTTGTGTTAGTCTGTATGTATGGTTAAGGATGTAGTTATTTATTTACTAAATTTTCTTTTATATCGACTGAGCTCAAACAGATTACAAAACTCTTACCTTATTTTATAAATGGTAAATAAATTTTATTATATACACAAGCATCATAACTAAACAGATAAACTAATAAAATAAAAGAATGTTTTAAATTAAATTAAATAGTAATCATGGAAACATTGGTACTCATAAAAGAGATAATATATTTATTGTATTAATAACAATAAACTCATATTACATACAATATAGGAGTATTACTATTGTAACATTTAAGGTAATATTTTTATTATTATAATTGCAAACTTAAAGTATTTATACTGTATGTATAAATAAATAAGGACTATGTATAAATAAACTATTTATACTCTATTTATACTCTGTGTATTATAAAGTAAATAAATAATACTTGAGGACATTGTTAAAATATAATGAGAGTATAAACACTTTACTTAAATTTGAAAGGTATAAATTATGCATTAAAAAATACAGTTTTTTTTTAATAATTAGTAAATCAGGGTATAAAGCCAGTACAGAACCCTTGACAATAAATTTAATTAACAATAAGTTTGGAGAATACTTAAACCACAGATTATTTATAAACTGAGAATAAACTACTATTACTTTATATAATTATAAAAGATCCTAAGCAGAACAAATAACAACAGTAATAAGTATTACAGGAAGAGAACCAGGTTATTATAAGCAATGATATTAATATCCTATTAATTATTGTATATAAATTTATATTATTTGGAAATTACAGTAATATCTTATCTCTTCTCATTAGCACGAATTTCAGTATAAAAACCTGTAAGCTTGGGGATATAGTCAATGACTTTTAAATATCATTTAGAACCTCAAGATTATTTGGTTTGTCAATTATAACTCTTATAACATTTTTAATTAACCCTGTATATTATTAAAATGCAGTAAAAACCTACCAGCAAGTACCATGAATAAATAACTTAAAATATACCAAGTATTTTATCAAATTCACAGGAACCCAATGTAACGAAGACAGATAAGCTTATTAAGCCAAAATTTAAACAGTAATGGATTTAAAACTTTACAGTAACATAATATTTATGTAAGAAAAGTAGCATGGACAGCACATAGCTGCAAGCTCACGATATACCCTGACAAAAATTAAAAAATATGTACTGAGGTTGGAGTTTATCTCCTTGGCAAGTCACGGATTCCAGTATCTTTTAAATTAAAGTAAAACTTATAGCATATACAAACAGTAATACATATTTGTGCATGATTTACACAGTTTTCAAAAAGGACCCAAAACCCTCAGTCTCGGCTTCAGCCAAGATTCCATAATAAATGAAGAGCCGAACTCTTTTAACAGTGCTAGGGTTCACCAAATGAACCAAAGTAATAGCAAGAGATATACTTCACGAAACCAAACCCTTAACTTCCCTAAGAACCGGCAAGGAGGGAACGCCATGGATAAAACCAGGCTTACCGAGGAAAACCAACTGTCGAAGTCTTGCGCCATCCACGCGATGAGGAGGAGTCCGACCCTGCAGCGAAGGAGCAGTTTAATATTAAAACCTTATAAAAATGTGAATGTTAAGCTATTATTTTAAATAGAAAGCCAAAGAAAACTATGTACATACCTTAGAGTTTGATAGAAATGCGGCCACCGAAGAACAGGAAAACAACCACTAGCAAGAAGATAGGTAAACCCTTCATTACTGCAGAGAAGAAGGAGCTCGCTGGAGACGAAGGTAACCTGTCACAATGGAGGAGGGTGCACAGCACTAAGCTAAGGCGACGGCTTACACAGTAAGGAGTTTGGGAAATATATGCCAAGGGAGAAACCCTAAATAAAACAAACACCATTCAACACTGACAGTAAGATTCTCGACACAGTAATCTTCCTCTCAACACAGTGGGTAAATCCATGAGGAAATGAACCAGCATAGGAAATGCTATCAGGCAGTGCAAGCAGTGGAATGGACTAGAAGATTCTGCAGAGCGGCCGGAGGCCCTAAGGCAGCAGAGAAATGATGTTTAGGGTTAAGTCAAACGATTTTATAACTCCAGTGCATGGTGGAGATGAGCCCACGTAACCCCTTAATTTATTTGCATGCAGTGGGTGGGAACTCTATAGTTCCATGACAGGATTTTTCCAAGGATTTCAAACCAAATCATAACGCGGGGATTCCATAGGTTCGATACTCTATAGTCAATTCACCTGCATTATGAAATCAAGCATATAAGAATTGTTTTAATGTTTATCAAAATTAAAGAATTGGATTATCGTTAGTCTCATATAAGTATGTATGGATAGTTAGAATAATCTTTATAAAACATTGCTTTATAGATTTTGTTTATCGTTGGTCTCGTACACTTAGGTTTGGAGAGTTGTTTTGGTTGTAATGATGTATAAAGAAAAGGAGTAAGGTTAACTACCATGGCATAATTTTTTTATGAATCTACTTCATATTACAAATTTCCCTAGTTTACAACTGAAGATAAAAGGCATAACAATTATAAAATTATAAAAGTCTATAATAGTATAGTAAACAAACTATGTGATTTTCGATTATGGTTTACTCTTGAACACTTGCCAGTAGAATGATATCCTGTTAGTAGTCTTAGAAAAATTTTCATGGTGACAAATAGACTTTTATCAAATTCAAACCCAAGGGTTCTAGAATAAATTATAAGTCAATATCTGACTGATAGCTTGAAAAAAACTCAGCATTCTTGGCTTGATAGTATGGACAAGAATATTGTAATTGGCATTTAAGTATAATAAGTATGAAAATGTTCTGTAATATTACTAACAAACCTTTGAATTTAGAATAGAAACAATATTCTAATCATGAGTATAATAAACCTAGGAATGATTTTAGAAGGTTTTATTTTCCATACAAACTCCGATCATGACAATAGAAGTAGTATTCCAAAACAATGCAGATCCTCAAAGTATTAAATGAAGACTTGTATCATGCAATAAACTTGGTAAATGCTTGAAGTAAGAAAAGTATATGTTGATACTTAAACTACCATATTCTTTACAATTGCAGTTGCAAATCTAAACATATTCTGAATCTAAACTTGGCATGTTGCAGTAACTATGGATAAGTAGAATTAGATCTTGATGTGGTAACCCAGTTATACTTACTGTGCTTGATAAGAAACATTTATTTAATTTTATACTTGCATTTCAGTAGACACATGAAATGGTCCGGTACTCCATAGGAATACTTAATCCTGCTATCATGAAGGAAAATAGTTATCATCCTTACTAGTAGAATTAAACTCTCTATCAGTAAGACCTTAAAAGAGATTATAGTTAAAGCTTTACCTTAGAAGCCTGGTAAATCTGATTAGCATGTATATACTTTTACTAAATGAATTTGTACAGCAAATCATTATTGAATACTTTAGAGATTTGTGAGCAGCGACCCGAACATATTACCTATATATCTGTAAGAGAAGGAAAATTGTTGCATTAGCGCGAAAGCTAAGTAATCCCAGTTTGACATGACAATCCCCCTTGTAGTTGCAACAGAAAACAAATCAGTAACTGAAAGGGAACTATTCTTTAAGGATAAGTATAATCAAAAAATCATTCAGTTATAATTCTAATAACATAAAACTAATCAATTCAGTTGACGACTGCATTTAATAAGAATATATGCTATTTTTAAAAATTTTAAGTTTTTCAGAAAATTGGGGTTATGACATCTAACCTTCACTTGTCAAAAAGGCACAGCACTTACATATGACCTTGACTTGTCAGAAAGGCACTCAGTATTATACTGAGGGTTCTTGGTAACTGACGAGGTGCCTCCATTCATAGAATGGCAGTGGCCCTTACATCTGGCCTACTCATTAGAATGGCTGGCACTCACATCTGACCTCCTCATCAGAAAGGAGGTAGCCCTTACGTATGATCTTGTAGGACCTCATCCTACAGTCACATCAGAAGGGTCGGCACTCACATTTGACCTACTCATAAAAAAGGTGTTAGCCCTTATATCTATGTAGGATCTTATCCAACATTAGAATGGTCGACACTCACATCTGACCTCCTCGTCAGAAAGGAGGTATCCCTTACATTTGAGTAGGAACTAGTCCTAAATCAGAATGGTTGACACTCACATCTTACATACTCATCAGAAAGGCAACATCCCTTATATCTGATCAAGTGGGAACACATCCCTCAATCACATCAGAATGGCCATGTGCTCACATATGATCATGTAATACTACATCTTACAATCATCTCAGGAAGGCCCTCAGTCCAATACCAAGTATTCCTGGTAACTCACCAGGCAGCTTCATTCCAAGAATGGCAATAGCCCTTATATCTGATCATGTTGGAACCAATCCTATAGTCATATCATAATGTCTTAGTACTCATATCTGACATGGAAGGTACTAATCCTCTCACCATGACATAATGGCTCAGCCCTTACATCTGACCTTCTCATCAGAATGGCTTCCAGACTCATCACTTCCCCTTGGAAGGGACCTCGATCTGGAGAGCATCAAGCTTCTCCCTAAAGTACTCAAACTTCACTCTGTAGAATGGCTTCATCAACACATCAGCTATCTGATCATCCTTGGAAATATACTGGAGCTTCACTGCTCTCCTCTGCACCATATCCCTGATATAGTGATACTTGATCTCGATATGCTTCGACTTGTCATGGAACACTGGGTTCTTTGACAACTTCACACAAACCTGGTTGTCACAATGTATATAAGTAGCATCCAGTTGGAGATCAAATAAATTAGAAAGTAGCTTCCTGAGCCATACTACCTCACAACTAGCTGAACAAGCTACGACATACTCTGCTTCAGCTATACTCAGTTCCACATAGGATTGCTTCCTGCTAAACCAAGAGATCACACCTGATCCCATACTGAAGCAACATCCTGAAGTGATATTCCTATCGATGGAATTGCCTACCGAATTTGAATCAACATAATCCTCCACATTAATCTTCTGATTCGTATTGTACTTGAGCCCATAATCAACCATACCTTTCAGGTATCTCAGAATATGCTTTGCAGCAATCAAGTGAACATGTCTCGGATCTATCAAGAATTGGCTTAAGGTGTTCACAGCAAAACAAATATTTGGTCTAGTGTTCATCACATACATCAAGGACCCAATCATCTGATGATACATTGTAGCATCAACAGACTCTGATGAATCATTGCTCAATAGATTTAGGTTCGATGCCAGAGGTGTGGCCATAGCCTTGTAGTCCATCATCCCAAACCTTTTTAGGATCTCTACTGCATACTTCCCTTGTCCAAGGGAGATTCCATCTGCACTCTGCCGCACCTCCATACCTAGAAAATAATGCATCATACCCAAGTCCTTCATTTTGAACTCAGCAGCAAGCTTTCTCTTCATATCAGCAATCAACCCATCCATACCTGTCACAAATAGATCATCTACATATAGTAGGAGCATCATTGGGTTGCCATATTGAACCTTGTAGTAAAGGTTAGAATCTACTTTACTCTTGGTAAAGCCCAAACTGGATAGAAGTCTGTCAATTCTGCCGTACCAAGTCCTGGGTTCCTGTTTCAAATCGTACATGGATTTCTTCAATTTGCATACATGAGACTCTCTGTCATGTGTCTCAAAACCAAGTGCTTTTTCTACATACACTTCCTCTTCCACTACACCATTCAAGAAAGCAGTCTTCACATCCATTTGGTGTATATTCCATTTCATCACTACAACCAAGGAAAGCATTGATCTGATGGAAGTGTATATGGCTACAGGTGCAAAGGTTTCTTCATAATCTATTCCTTCTTTCTATGAGAAACCCTTAGCAACAAATCTTGCTTTATATTTCTCTATGCTACCATCTGCAGCATGCTTGATCTTGTAGATCCATTTGGAAGTTACAACTGACTTCCCTTCTGGTCTTGGAACAACATCCCAAACATCATTATTCATGATCGATTGATATTATTCAATCATAGCATCCTTCCATTCTTTCCGCTCTGCCGCTTCTTCTTAACTATAAGGTTCTTTATCAATGAAATCACAAAGTAATGCTACATACCCGGAGTAGGATTTGGTCCTTTTTCTTTCTCTGTGATTCTCTTCTAGAGCACCATACCTTTCTGCACCTTGGATAAGTTCTTGTACCCAAGTAGGTTTCCTCTTATGAGGATTCTTCTATGGAGGTGGATCTATAGGTCTTTGTGGTTCTTTAAAATCTCGATCTTCTTCTTGAGTTTATCCATTCATGGTTGTATCATGAATTCTGGGTGCTTCTGCTTCTTCAGATTCTTCAGTAGGTTTCTGTCTGGATTTCTTGTAAGTTATGTATTCATCAAATGTCACATCCCTGCTAATGTCAATCTTCTTTTATCCTAGGAAATATATTCTATAAGTCTTCAACCTTTTAGAGTATCCCACAAATATACCCTTCTTTCCTGAAGGATCTAATTTTGTTCTCTTTTCTTTCGAAATGTGTATGTACACAGGACAACTGAATATTCTGAGATGGCTGCCTTCTGGTTTCTTACTGGAGAATACTTCTTCAGGAGCCTTGTTCTCTAGTACTCTATGTGGAGTATGGTTTTGTACATACACCATTGTTCTAGCATCTTTTTCCCAAAGATGCATAGGAAGATCTTGTTCATGAAGCATTGATATTGCAGCTTTCATGATAGTTCTATTCTTCCTTTCTGAAATCCCATTCTATTGTGGATTATAAGGAGTGGACAACTCCCTCTTAATCCCCAAGTCTTTGCATAAATCCTTGAATTCATTATATGTGAATTCTCTACCATTGGCTGATCGAAATGTCTTGATCTTCTTGTCTGTGTGATTCTCGATAAAGGCTTTGAATTCCTTGAACTTGCTAAATACTTCATCTTTGTTCTTCATGAATTAAATTCATGTCTTCCTAGAAAATTCATTAATAAAAGAAACATAGTATACATACCCGCTTAGTGAGATTGATGACATAAGACCGCATACATCAGACTGGATGATTTCCAAGATTCCTTTTGCTTTGCTTTCACTACTTGGAAATGTCTTCTTTGTATTCTTTCCTTTTGCACATCCTTTGCAGACCCCATCATGTCTTGCTTGAATTTCTAGAAGACCCTCAACAACTTTGCTTGCAATTGGTAGTGCTATGTAATGCACATGTCCAAGCCTTCTATGCCAAAGTTCATTTGGCTCTATTGTGTCATGGACCAAGGCTTGTTCTAGATGGCCCTTCAATTTGTATAGACCTCCTTCTTGTTCCCTAATCACTATTGCATCATTAATAGTCTTTCCCTTTTGCCACATGATGACTTGGCCATCTAGGAATGCAACCCTCATTCCTTTTGCATCTAATGCAGATATGGAGAGAAGGTTCTTCTTGAGTCCTGGTACAAACAATACATCTTGCATCCTCATAGACTTTCCAGAGTCTAGTTTATAACAAGATTACCCACTACCTTTTATTGGATATTGGTAGTCATCTCCAAGCTTCACCTTGTGAGGCGATTCATGTTCTGAAAGTTTCACAAAGGATTGTTTGAATCTCATCATATTCTTGGAAGCCCCACTGTTTATAACCCAATCATTGCTTCCATGTGTGATATTTCCCATGAGAGAAAAAATCAAGACATATTCTTCATCACTTGAAGAGTCTTCACTTTCATATTTGGTTTTATTCTTGGATAGTTCATCATCCTCTGCAGCATGAGCATGATTCCTTTTCTTGTTTCCCTTTTTCTTATTTTGTCTTTTAAGACAATCTTTTGCAAAGTGTCCTACTTCATCACAAGTATAACATCTTCCTCTAGAGCAATATTTTCTAGAGTCACTTTTAGAAAAATGCTTACCTCTGGAGTGATGAGAACTTCTTTTGGTTTTCTTGGAATGTACTATGAGATCTTGATCTTCACTTCCCATCTTCTCTTCTCTGGCTACTATCCTAGCTTCTTCTTGAGAGCATTCTTCCCATAGTCTACTAAACTTGACTAACTTCTTTCTGGCACATATCCCTTGAATAAAGGAGTCCCATGATCTAGGGAGACCATTCAAGGTGGTCATTACAATCTCAACATTTTCCACTTCTTCATCTACTACTTCCAGTTGTTATTTGATTTGAGAAACTCTTGTGAAGTAAGAATGTATGGTTTATGCATTCTGAATCTTCACATTCTTCAGTTGGTTTCTCAGAGTCATCTTTCGGTTTATATTCTTCCATTCAAACAATTTGGTTAGGGCATCAAACATAGCTTTAGGCGTCTTTAGGGAGGACACCTATGGTATGAGATGATCCTTGATAGAATCAGCAATGATTCTATTTTCCATAACCATATTCTTCTTGTGTAAGGCCTTAGCCTCATCTCCCTCTGGAACTGGAACCTCCTCACTGATGTAGGAGTCCAACTCATTCTCTTCCAGGATGAGGAAGATCCTATACTTCCAGGATCAGAAGTTATCAAATCCCTCAAGCTTTTCATCAAAGTTGGTATGATGAGACATCTTAACTGAGAACCTCAAATGGAAATACAAAAGATTTATATCTTACCAGTTCAAGATGTCGAATCTGGATTTGTAGTTGAAATTCTGCAGTGCTAGTTCAGAAGCAGATTAGGGTTTTTCTTTTCCGAAGTTCTATCCAACCAATTGATTCGAAATTAATCCCTAACTTTTATTTTAGGGAGGAGATCAATTCAGGCCTGGGCTCACTGAAAAATTCCTCTTCTGTGAAAATCCCTAATTTTCGGCAATAGTGTCGGGTCCAAAACTGAAAAACCTCAGAATTGGATTCTACTTTGACAGAAAGATGCGCCCTAAGGAGGAGAGTTATTCCAACCTTATTTTTCTGAAAAACTGTGGAGAGAGATCCACAAAGTAGGAATACCTAATATCTACACAGTGTCTTCTTCTTAGGTTAGCTCTAATACCATGTTAGATTTTTAACATTAAGCTAGTATAACATTAGCATCTTTAACTGAGAGAACAACAAGCACAACAATCAAACACAAGAGGCAATGAACACAGTGTTTTTCCTCGGGGAAACCATAAATGGAGAAAACCCTGCAACTTCCTTAGAGATAGAATCAGCACCAAAAGTAAAACCCCAAAACAGTAAGATGATCTCCCGACAGCAGTAACCTTCTTTCTATCTAGCCCTAGTGTCTTCTCTTTCCTCAACTATGCTCTACACTTGAGTGTGTATGATTTGTGTACTAAATAGAAAGTCTATCTCTCTATTTATACTAATCCTGACATGAATAAAACCATACTAGGTCTGACCTCTCTAGGAGAGTCTAGTAACCCTAGTGCCCCGAAACTATTGGGACTTTAACCCTTAGACAATAGGAGGGTTACCCACAATGAATTGACATGACTTGTTTACATTATAGATCTTCCTGATCGAAACATCGGGGCATGACATGACTCAAGTACATTACAAATACATCTCAGAATAAACATCGGGTTACAATACATCAGAAATACAAGTGAATACATCCTGAAGTTACATATACATCAACAAAACCCAACTTACAACCATTCTCAAATGACATGTTAAAAAATTGTCCATGACATGTTTATTCATATATGCTAAAAAAATTTCTTTATACTATCATTTTTTTACGAACTATGTGCATAGTAGTGCATTAACCAGATCTCTTTTACCAGGTATTTCTCCACTGCTAGCAAGAATGTTCAGTACCTCAACGGGTTTACCTTGGTACCATGCAAGCATAGTGCTACTGCCAGCGAGCCTGTTCAGTACCCTAACAGGTTTACTTGTAGTTATTGAGCTTCTGTGTTTTGGGTTTTTACTTAGCATTGACCAGCTTCTAGTAGGCCTGTTTAGTACCCCAACAGGTTTGCCTTGTATAATGATATTATATGGAAGCTGATTGGTACTAGAGAGTGTTAAGTCCTTCTAAACACATAATCCATTTTCATTTTTTTTGTAAAATAAACTTATAAGTAATTTCATAATGTCCATAACCATAGATCATTTCAAAAGAGAATAACTTAAATTTGTTCTTTAACCTTACAGTCCTTCTTCTGAATAAAAATAAAAGTAATGTTCCCCACAGACAAAAATTCCACTTACTCTCGAATTATCACCAAAACACTTGAGAGACAAGTTTTGATAACAAGTATAAGTTGAACTAGTAATCCATAGGTGTAAGATGAGAATGTGAAAAATATGGTAATGAAAGTGGGTATGCTGAGCAACTGTTCAAAAAAAATCAGAAATATAGATGTCTGAATCAAAATACCAAAAACCATATGAATCATAGAAGAGTTGATTAACAATGATATATAGAGGATTGTAAATTTTTAATTTTTACTATAGGCTGCAGATTTCAAAAGTACCCTAAGAAAGGTTAAGATACCTGATGAGTGTTTTAACATACTTCCCTTTTCCAAGTAATACTCCATGATCTTTTTATAGATATAGAATACTTGTAATCAAACCGCAAAACCACTTGTTGAATGATTCAATTTATTCATAAAGACATATATAATAAAAAGAAAAAGAGTCCCTTTTAAACAATCTATTAGAAACGACTCTTAGTTTTTCAAAGAACACACATATTTACATATATACAAGTGGTAATAACCCAAAATAATTTTTAAGGATCAGGAGGAGGAGGAAGAACTTCCTCTTCAACTAATTCCATTTCAATCTGCAGCAAAACATTCTGTATAAAATATTATTTAGATGTCGATTGGTGATAAATTCTGAGTCTATGTCCATTTACTACAAAGAAAACTTCTGACCCATCACTTGTTTTAATTTTTACTGACCCATTGTCAAAAGATGTAACTACTTCGTATGGTTCCATCCAACAGGTAGTTAACTTTCCTTTGAAAATTTTAAACCGCGATTCGAATAGTAGTGCCCAATCTCTAGTACTAAGTTGATTTTGATTAATAAATTTATCATGCCATGTCTCTCGTTGATTCTGTATTAGCATGGTTCTTTGGAGTGCATCTTGTCTAATCTCTTCTAACTCATTAATCTGCAATATTCATTGTTTTTGTGCTTCATCCAAATTCATGCCTAATTTTGCTTCCATATGAAAGGTTTTAACTTGAAATTCAATAGGTAAAAGGACTTGTTTGCCATACACTAACTCATAGGGGGTCTATCCAGTAGTGCTTCTCCAATGTTATCCTATAGGCCCATAAAGCCTCTAGGAGTCTATCTACCCAATCCTTATGATGTAAGTGATATGTTTTGTTTAAAATAGATTCTAGTACTTTATTAGTTTATTATACCTCACCATTATCCTGAGGGTGATGAGGTGAAGATTTTCAATGTCGGATGCCATATTTTGTAGTAATTTCTTTCATTAATTTAGAAGTAAATTGAGTACCTTGCTCTATGACAATTTCTATAGGCACACCAAACTGGGTGAATATTTCTTCATATATGAATTCTACCACTGATTTCTCTATAGCTTTAAACAAAGTTTTAGCTTCTACCCATTGGGTGACATAGTTTGTGCAAACTAGGATATATTCCTTTTTATGAGACATGGGAGAAATTGGTCCTTCAAAATCAAGAGCCCATTTCTCAAAGAGTTCAATGATAACTTGGGGTTGCAAAGGAATTTGATCAGATGACATAGTTCTACCCATTATTTGGCAACTATCGCATCCTTTGACATATTTGGTAGCTTCTTTAAAAATGATTGGCCAATAATAACCAGAATGTAAGACTTTTTATGTCATCCTCTTATCATAAGAATTTCCTCCATATGGTCCATCATGGAATGCATGGAGTATGTCTGTCATTTCATCCTCTCGCATGCATCATCGAAGAATAAGATCTGGAACAATGTGAAAGAGATCGTTATCAACCCAAGAATAATTGGAACTCTAAACTATAATATGACGCTTCTCATGAGGGGACAAATGGTTTTGTATTTTCCTATTTGCTAAATAATTGGAAATATCTACGAACCAAGGGGTTTGAACAGATACAACAAATAGATGTTCATCAAGAAAAGTGTCGTCAACCAGTTTAGTACTGTCTTCATGTTGAATACAGGAAAGGAAATTTGCTACTAGATTTCATTTACCATGTCGGTCAATGACGGTAATGTTAAATTCTTGCAATAAAAGAATCCATCGAGTTAGTATACCATTAGTAATTGGTTTATTCATTACAAATGTTATGGCAGAGTGATCAGTATGCACGAAAAATTCATAACCTGTAATGTAATGACGAAACTTATTAATAGAATAAATTATTACCAAGAATTCTTTTTCAGTAACAGTTTAATTTAATTCAGCAAGAGTCAAATTCTTACTAATAAAATAAATGACATAAGGTCCTTGTCTGTCTTTTTGGTCGAGGACTCCTCCTATGGCTATATCAGAGCCATCGGTGGATATATGAAAAGGAAAGGACTGTTAACCAAAAAAATCCCTCACTTAGCTCTACATGGCCTAAACCACCCAAGGACACCCATTCATGACCCTCCATTAGACCCCCACACCCTCAAAAAGGCTTAAGGATGAAGAAAAGGGCTTAAAAACCCAAAAAATGAGCCTAAATAACTCTCCTAGGGGCTAAACCCTCCAAAAAGGGGTTGAAACCCCTCAAAGGAGCCTAAAACCCTATAAGGAGCTAAAGTTAGGATAGAAGGGGCTAAAATCCAAGAAAAGCGGCTAAATCCCATACCAAGGGATTAAAAACCTAAAACCCCAAAAAAAGCTATAAAAGGAGGGTGGGGGTTCACTCTCAAAACACTTCTCCCTTGCATACTATTATGCTACCCATGGATTCCTTGAGACCCTTTGTATCTCAAGCCAGTCACACTCTCTCTCATCCATCTTCATTGAGCCATAGCTCCCCCATCCAAGAGAGTTGCTTCCATAAGCTAGGGCATGGTGGCCCATTTCCACCCAAAGAGAAGGTATAACTGTGTTTTCTTGTTTTGTTTATTTGCTTAGTATTTTCTTTGTTTTCTAACCCATGATTTCATTTGCAAGTTTATTTCCTAACTTGTTTTGCAGGTATTTCGGTTTACAGTAGCTTAATCATTGTTTGCAAGTCATTGGAAGCAAAATCCTAACCTTTGTTTGCAGAGGGGTTCTCCATATTTCTCTTCCCTATTTGCTTTTATTTCTATTCTTTACATTCTGTTTTTCCTTTCAGTCTTTTTCCAAGTAGGAACCTACCCTTCTTTCCTATAGATAGAAGGGAGCCATTCCTGCCCCTGTAGCAAGGAGAAATATCTGCTACAAAACTGGCGACCATACCAAGTCGATCCCATAGGATCCCTTGTCCAAATTTTTAAAATTTCAAGTTTTTCAAGTTTTGCCCTAGTTTTTCAAATTTCATGTCAAATTCAGTTTAGATCTTGTTTATTTCTAGTTATTAGTCTTACCAAAGCCTCTCTTAGGCAAATTTGAGTCAATTTGGCGACAGTACAAGTTACTGTCAGCTAGATCTGACTTTGGATTAGAAAAAACCCCAAATTTGGGGCAGGTCACATTTATCAAGCCTGAACAGGGGATGAGGATGCACTTAATGGCCTAATAGGCCCACCCACGGTGCAATTACTCCCCAAAAAAGTGTGACTTCACTCAGAAACACAGACCATGACTGTCTGTGAAATCTATGCGACCCCCTCGCCTATTTCTGAAAAAATCTTGCGGTCCCCTCACCGGATTTGATAAAAAATTTGCGGCATATCAAATAGAGCTTAAATTTCAATTTTATAGGGACTGTCATTGTGGCTCAACCGCCTCTATCCAGCACTATAAGTCAATTTCAGTTTCTGTTACAATTTCCTGCACTTTCTTTTACAAATAATGTGTCAATTCCAAGTAAATTTTAATGGCTTAATCAAATGAACGTAGCTTAACTAAAATCAACCTAAAACTAACTGTCTTTCTTACCCTTCCTCCTCTACTTATTCATCACCGTTCGGGTTATTCTAGGATACAACGAAGGGAAAGCTCATATATATCTAGGCCCTTCACTAATATTGTTCCAAACCATTAAAACCGGATGACCTGGAAGGTAGAGGGGGTAGAGAAGGAGGGCTTCTCACGACGCTCAACGTCCTCCCTGTTGACCAACCTTGCATCCGAGAGGTGACCTATGGATCTACGGATGGGCTTAGTCCCATTGTGTTGAGAGCGCAGCACTTTCTGTTGGTTAAAGAGGAATATCAGTGTGAGGTAGTCATCTAGTTAGGCCATCGACATTAAGGGTTAAATACTATATTTGCTCACAAATTTTTGCTTATTCAATGCTTGCATACACAATGACATGAACTATACCACAATACAATGAAGTCATAAACTATTTACAGCTACCAAATAGCAGAAAAACATACAAACAAATACACCGTACCAAGTAATCAACCCAACTCAGTTCATGACACTGAGAGAGCCTTAAAATTTATCAATTTACACTAAGTACAAACAAATTTTCAATCTTTAAGGACATAAGTCCTTGACTGCTTAAACTATGGGAAGTAATTGGGCTCTACCCAGAAACCTATTGTGAGGAGTACCACATGAACCCCAAAGTAGCTAGCCGTTGAGAGGAATTGCCAAGCGAAATGGGCAACGAACCCTTTCGATTGGGTAGAAAAACCTATGAGGAAAAAGCCAAGTGCTATCTTCTGGCAGTCTTGGTGGCCGAGTGACCACCTACAACCAATAGGAAGCCACTAAAACAGGGGTCCAAACATCATTCCCATCAGTTTGATAAACATTTAACACAATTGATCCCTCACGCTCTTTCTCACACCTAAGAGGTGAACCACCACCATTCGGAACACTCAAGTGACACCAGTGAAATCATTCATAGTGATATCCCACACAATTAGTAGGCCACACAACCTCTGATTCTAATTCAGACCCATATCAGTTTGAACCAGAACTCCATACTACACCATCAAGCCCCATGGCTGGTGCCAACCCGGATCCATTTTACGGCATATCCATAGCAAGTTGACCCATGTCCACACCTCAAGTTGTCACCAATGACCCTGCATGTGGCCCAACCATAGTCATGCAAACTATCATCAATCAGCTGCCACAACCCATAGTGACCAACCAAGCTGGCCCACTTGCAACACACGGGGGCAGTGGCCCCTCCACATACACCACCCCTCCTACCACATAGGGGGGCAGTGGACCATCCAGTTACATTGCCCCTACTGTCACACATGGGGACAATGTCCCCACCACTTATACGGTCCCTCCCACAACACTTAGGGGAATTGGCCCATCTACAATGGTGCCACCACAAGTACCCCCAGCTGTGCAGATGTATTATGCATCTACAAACCCCACCACCATCGCAGCCCCATCCCACATCAACTTGGGGTCCAATATTCCTTTCATGGCTCCTCTTAACTTACCTGATTTGGCTCGATTAACAAATGACCCCATCCACCACCAAGATTTATGGGCACCCATGCCAACAAGGATGCCATCAGACATTCGTAAGTTTGAAGGAAAAGCAGGGGAATGTCCCCAAAACCACATAATGACATTCCATCTATGGTGCTCGTCAAATAGCATTGTAGACAATTCCATCAGACTGAGGCTATTCCAAGGTACCCTCACAGGTGTTGCAGCCAAATGGTACATTTAGCTACCACAAGCCAAGTACCCTGATTTCAAATTCCTAGCCTTCATGTTCCTATAGTATTTCCAACTCCCTATCAGATATGATGAGGGGGTGGAGATCTTGTTCTCCTGCCATCAAAACATTGCCACTCATATAACTGACCATATCCATGAGTAGCAGCGACGCCATAGCCTATGTAAAATACAACTTGATGATAGGATCTTCTTGGATTGGTTCCTTAAGACCTTGCTCCCACCCATATAAAAGGACACCGCATCTGAACATCCTCAATCCGAAGAAGAGGCCATACTGAAAGCTCAATCGTTTGACCTCATCTATGCTCAGTCTGGATACTTGTACACCGTCATCCTAGACGCTCCCCGTACAGGAACCTCTTACTGCGATCCACCGAGGGCATCCCATGCTATAGATGGCATCATAGGATCGGTCTCCCAATAGCCATAGCACCGATCGACACCACCTACAGTTCCATCACAACCAAGCAACACTCCTATTGTTCCTTACCAAAACAAGGCTCCAAACTACGCTAGAATGATGTCCCAGTCTGGAGAAACAACTTTCTATGCAAAACCTGTGCCACCGCAGCAAAATCAGGCCATGGCTTGGCCAACACAACAATATTTGGGGAAAATGCCCACATTTGTGGCACTACCACCCCCAAAAATTTATTATGCACCACCAGTGCAACCAGTTCAAGCCCCAAGCCCTGCTCCACCCAGTCTATTGGGACAAGTGTTCACACAACAAAACCATCCCACCCAGCCTGCCCCCAACAATGAATGAGGTGAAGCTAGAAATAACCGGCCCCGCAACCAAGGCAATAACCAACCACAGGGAGGCGGTCAACAACTGAACCCTCCCAACAATGCTACGGCAAACCGGCCAGCCAAAACCCCCCATGACAAAATGCACCAACATGCAATGCCCCGTTACCCACAAACCAACCATACACACTCTGTGATGTTTATGGGCACTACACATTCGAGTGTCCCCTCATGGGTCGTACTAAGCAGGGCATTCAAAATGAGGCCCAACAAGATGCCAACGCTGCAAATAATCAATCCCAACCCAAACCAGCACCAAAAGGACCTCCTCCTATGGTGCTTCAAAACCCACTACTAGTCCAAGGGTTGGTGGAAAATGTACCTCCTCCCCAACCCAATCCCAATGTTCTGGGGGCACCTCCCATGGCTGAAACAGGTGTTCACCACCTGCTAGCCATGACAACTGAAGAGGTCAACTTACAAACTAGACAGAATCAGTATGGTACCACCACCGAACTCGCTGACACATTAGTGACCTCAACATCCAAAACAGTCAATGCACCTCTTTAATCACCCCCTTTCCCCTACCCCCCCGTACGTCGAATTACCAATAACGCCACAGCTAGAGCTGCAGTCAGCTACAGCATTGTGGATGATTTGGCCCAAACACCAACTGCCATGTATGCTCTTGAGGTACTTAAAACATGCCCAATATAGGGGAAATCCTTATTATCCGCCCTTGGGGCAGTAGACCCCTCCAACTCCAAGTTGATCACATTCGACATGGAGAATGGAGAACCACGCATTCCATCCACCATTTCCTTCCAAATTTTGTTTTCTATCCGAAACCTGGTTGTGCACTGGTGCATAGTGGATGAGGGGGCATCCATGTGCATTATGTCCACCCTAGTTTGGTAGAAACTCAGATCACCAATTCTGCAACCATCCTCCACAACTCTGTAGGCTTATGATGGACATCCCACTAAAGCCCAAGGAATCCTCCCCCATATCCCTATCACATTATCTCAGAAGACAGTGCTGATCGACATAAAAGTCATCAACACTCAACTGGACTATAACCTTCTCCTTGGAAGGAATTATATGTATGCCATGAGAGCAGTCGCATCAACTGTCTTCTGTCTCATGATGTTCCCCCATGAAGGGAATATTGTGATGGTTGATCAGCTCACTTATCATGATCCACAAGGGTTAACGACACCTGCCAACATTATCCTGACCATCACCACCATTGAGCCGCAAGGGTTGACCACACACGCTAATGTCATCCCTACAATCAACACTATTTTTGACAACACACCAGCCTCCCCATTGTTGAATGTGGGCCTTGGGTTGTTTGTCAATCACACCATGATGGCTCCTTTCCCCTCTATGTCACCTCCTCCAACACAAAATGAGACTACGGACTTGTGCATGGTCTCATCTAGTGCCGCTGCACCCAAACAATAAGCGTAGTTGCAGTCCCAACCCCAACCCCAACACCCTCTGCAGCCGCAACATCAATAGTAACTGCAACATCATCTGCAGCAGCAGCATTTCACACAGCCACAACCACAACTACATCACCACATGCAACTAGTAGGGAGTTATCTGGGTTCATCGCTAGTCCACATAATTCCCTTCCTCTTTTCCCCACCTGGGGTCATGAGCAAGTCGGTAATGGCCACCTTAATCCTACCTAACTTCACATTAGGAATTCCGGTATGGTATCTTGATCCACCAACTCATCCACCAATGCCCCAGGTTGTTTTAACCCTAGTGCAACCCATCACAGTGGAGTCTCACCCTCCACCCAGCCTGAAAAATCCAACTGTCACACCCACACCCGCACTGCCCGACCCGAAAAGGGCCAGGGGCAAGAATGCCAAAGCCACCATAGAACCGCAACAAGTCTCTCCTTGTGCCATCTACGAGCAACAAGGCCATCCAACTCAGAGTTTCCCTAAAATCCCAATTATCTGTGTGCATTTAGATGCCATGGATACAAACGAAAACATCCCCGTGGTTGAACTTCCAACTGTACCGATAGTAAAAAACAAGGCATTGAGAACAAACCATGCTTGCGCCCTTTGCAGATTGTATGGACACTATTCTTACCATTGCCAAGACTTGCCTGAATTTTGAATGGCTTTAGCTGACCTTCATCAACATTCCCTTGAGTCTGAGATCACTCTGATCTAAGAAGTTCACCCCCCACCTCCTTCTTCAAACACCATGTCTATTTACATGATTTCCAGTTCTACAGACCCTCTTGTCTCCACCACCACCAATGGTCCATCAAACTTGTCTCTTCCATTGTTTCTATAACTGCAGCTCCATCCACAGCCACAACCTCAATTGCAACCTCAACCTCAGTTACCAGGGAAATAGTGGGTTTCATTCCCACTCAACGCGATCCTTTTCCTTTTCCTACCATCCGAGATCATGAGTAAGTTTGTCTTGGCAACCCATGATCTATAGGATTTCACACTGGGAGATCTTGTGTGGTACCTTGAACCACCTACCATACCTCTGAGACCCCAAGATGTGTTGACTCATTCCTAGCCAATTTAGATGATGTTGCACCTACCTCCAGGTCTATCAAATACTCCTCCTGTCTCTAAGCCTACCGCTCTTCCTACAACAGAGACTGGGGGCAAGGCCACAAAAACCATAACCAATACCATTTACATGATCTCTAGCACCATTTTCCATTCCATCTCGTCGGCTGTGTAAGATGCACCTGATCTATCCTGGAACCACTTACGCGATGACGTAGATGTATGTAAGACCTCCTTTGGTTTTACCCCATTCCTTTTAAACCATAGTGTGGAATCAGTTCTTCCCATAAAAGACCAGATTTCATCATCCCGCCTTACCAATGACCTTTGTCTTAGCAAGGGGGCATACCTCTTTTCTGACTCGGACGGTCGACTCTTGAAGAAGCCATGCAATGGGCTCCACTTGAAGAGAGTCCATTCCTGATATAACCACTATGAGTCCCTTATAGCGTATTTTTTTCCCTTTCTTCTTTTTCAACTTTTTTTAGCACAAGTTAGGGGCAGCACCATTAGCTACTACTCCAAAGTCACCCAGAATCAATTTGAGACACCTCTCACATCTTTGGACTCAAACTTCTATCTCTTTATGAGACCATCACCTCATGTTTAATAAATTAATTTCGGGACCATTTCCCATAGGTCACCTTGATTCGCGAGCCATGACAAAATGATGAGAGTGCCTACAAAACTGTACTTGTATCACACCTCTTGACCGCTACGCATGTGATTTTTTAGGCCACTTCCTATTAAGGAATGTCATTTTTACTTTTATTTTGTATTTTCACACATAGTTGTCTTCCCCATTCACCGCACCTTACGCGGACTTCTATACCATTGTCCACAAAACAATTTAGTTTTCTTCTTTGTATTTGGCATATAACTACCCCCGGACTTGCACTCACATCACATGTAGTCAAGTCTGTCCACCACAACACACACACATGCTCTCCTGACCTCTGTTTGAGAGCCACCTCGGTTTCCGTGCCTCTTCCACACCGATCTGCGAGCCTCTACCGCGATCTATCCCACACATGTATTGGTATGTTTGAGAACCTTCTGCTCCGTCCATACTACCGGATGACCTTTGGACGTCTATCCACCGTCCCAAGATGGGGCACCGCTTGTGTCACTACAATCGGTTGACCACACTTGAGTTTTGTTTAAGCTCTTTTCTGACTCCTTAAAACAATGAAAAGATAGCTTAGTACAATTGCTTCCTTTTCCGCTCGGTAAAGTATAGGAAAGGGAGTCTACATCATCTCCTTTACCTCCTTTTGCAGACCATGTAGAACATTAATTGAAATGGACTTCCTTGGTACACTCAAGCCAATACTGTTCCCCTCTGCATACTTTTATGCTTTCTCAGGCAGAGGGGCACACTTTACGAAAAGGATCACCACGGGTTGTCGTTAAGCTCTTTTCCATCCTTCTCATCAAGAAAAGATTACTGAGCAAACTTGGTTTTGTTCATTCTCATAAAAGTATCTGAATGACCATCCAGTCAATATAGGTTTAACCTGTTCCAGCCTGATTGGACTACCAATAGTAAAGAAGTCTCTCATCCCCTCCAGAATGGCCGAGCTCTCCTAGGTATAATTTTATTCTTTTTTGGCCACAGGAGACTACCAATGAAAAAATCCCCCACTAGAGTCTTCTTCGTGCTTTCAGACTCTCTAAAATTGAAAGCACCATCAAGCATTTACCTTCTCGAGCTCACCAAAAATCCATGAGATCGTACCATAACGGTGTCCCTAGACACCACCCCACAAGAAAAACGTTTGGTAGCATTCCCACATTGGGTCGCCTTTGTTCAAAATACTCTGTAATGTGTCTTCCTTGGATCCCATCAATTTTAAAAGTGTCTACCTCCTCCAAGCATTTCCCATCTGCAGTGACATTCCTGATATTACAGCTATGATCCCATTCCCATGAGTCAAGTTTCGTTTGCTGCCTGGTCCACCCTACCACCATACTCTGAACAAAGGAGGTTTGAGTCCATCACACTCTCCCTACCCCTGTTCAATTATTTCCCTCCCCCTCCCCC
>LPNX011108001.1:343871-450587 GCA_001517045.1 Pseudotsuga menziesii
ACCAACAATAAGGATATGATGTGTACATGAAGTTCATCCTATGCATATTAATAAGGTTTTCAGTTGTCCAATACTTGTGTAAACTGCAAATTTGATTTTCAGCCATCTATGTCGTTCATGGTTTGTAATTTCCAGCTATGTATGTCTTGCTGATTTGACCTAAGTTGATGGCAATTATATTAAGTGATTTAACATTGTATTTAAAAAAGATAAAGGTTGTTTTACTGCTATTAATAAGATTTTTCAGATCTGGTTTAGGCATGATAAGATTAGCCTAGACGGCTGAAACTTATCACAACACTTTGGTATCTTTTTTCTTGGATTCCCTAGATTTTGGGGCTATTAAGGATTGAAATATTATTAGCTTCTGCTTCTGTTTTGTTCTATGTTTCATAAAATACATAAGGCTGAATTCATAAAGTTAAGATCTGGGAAACAGCTATAAAAAAGGTGAAATTTCTGAGTTCTAAATTGGCATATTCCAAGAAATCTCCACATTCTTAGCTGTTAGGAGTCAGGACCACTGAGGAAACTAAAAGGAACCTCATGGCGGGAGGAAATTTCTTCAAATTGTCTTCAATGACTTGCAAGACCGCACAAAGAACATAAGCTTGGACAATTTGACCTATTTACCAGTTTTCCTTCCTAAATTTCTGAGCTAGAAGGAACTGAAAATTCAGAGGAATAATTTAACTTATATACCTTCCCATCTTTATGAATCCAGTATGTATTCCAAAAATTTATCATATATTTCCTTCCTCCCATACTATTAGGGTTTACCAAGGGAATGATCATGGCATCAATTTCAATGACATAACAATCTACTGTCTCAATGAATGGCTCCACAAAAATTGTAACAGAACATAAATGAGTAACAGAAGCAGGCTATTCTGCTTCTTTGAACCATTCAACATGATATGGATGGAAGACGAATCATGGTAGGACATCGAGGGCCGAGGCTCATCAACTGGCCACTGAGAATCAGAATTTCTGACCTACATTATTAATGATGATCTTAGCTATCTTGTTCTTGATTTGGCAGTTGTGCATAAAGTGAGATTTTGGATTATTTGTGGACTAATCCTTGGCGATAAGAATCATATTTGGATTTTAATATTTAGGGTTGGTAGCATCAGCTTCACCTACTTCTTGTTGCTCTTTAGATAATGGAACTTTGGTCTTCTTTTCTTGGAACTTGTAGCACCCATCACTGGAGTGACCATACCTTTTTGTGATATACATAATACTTCTGATGCACATTACGTTAATAAGATGTTGCAACTTTGTTCTATCCATTGTTTCCTTTCTTTTTGTTTGAAGGTTGTGAAAAAGAAGATGAAGAAGAATTTAACTTTGGAACAAAGACCTTCTGTGACTGTTGTTGAGAGGACTAAGTCTGTTTAGAAGGTGCTCTCTTGGAATTTGGACTCTACCTTCTGCCCAAATTGGAAAGCATGCTCAAGTGAAGTAATGTTTACCAACTCTAATTCCTATTAATACTTTAAAAATTCCACCATTGAAATTAAGATGGGTTTCACCATCTAGCTTCACCTCAGGCTGGATAGAGTGTTTGTTGAAATTGTCAATGTGCTATTTAACAGTCTGTCCAATAATCTGCTGACGCTGTAACAGTCATGTCAACATTTCTTGTCTATGGCAAAGAGGGTAAAACTTCTTTTGGATTGCAGGCTTGAGATGTGATTGTTCGTCTATTGGATGCAACTAGCATCTTGAGTGTGTGATTGCCACTAAACAAGAGCTTGGTCCTCCATATGAGCTTCAACAACCTTGAATTTTGGATCTTCAGTTGTATGTTTCTGGGTCTTGAATCAGGTGGCAAAATTCCAAATTCAGACATCTAACATTTATGTGTTAAGAAAACTATTGAATTGGGAAACATATTTTTATTTTAGCATGCAACTGAAATGTAGTCTTATTGGCCAACCAGGGCTGTATTAGAAGACAAAAAATATAGCAGAAGTAATCTTTTGAGATGACAAAAGCATGTATTATCTATTGGCAAGCTGAAAGAGAAATATTCTTTACCACCATAATAATGGCCAAATTGTACAATACATGAACCCATATTTACAACTTTTTGGCACCCTAGCAACAGGTTTCCTAAAGCACGGACTTTTACCATGCTGTGTACTTGGGTGCTCTTGGGCCTCAGTGGTAATATGCTCCAAGAACCATGGATGTGCTGGGTGAGAAGTAGAAAATGGATGGTTGGAAGTTGAAACAAACCTATTGTCCTGCCTGAAACTTCATTGGCTGCACTTGGTGACTTGGATGAGAATTCTTTGAAGAAAAGAAGAAAATAGGAAAAAATACAAAGAAACTTTCTTGATTATGCTTCCCCTATTGGTCGTCGAATGTAATTTGTAGTGGTCTCGTCCTTAGATAGTATATTGCTATCTATAGAAAATACATGGATGACAAACAATGGCTTCTTGGGTCTCCAAAAAGATTTAAACATGATGCCATTGCTTTATAAATATTGTTTGCATTGCAAACTTTCATTGGTCTTCTGAGACAAACATTATTTATTTAAAATGCATTATTAATTACTGTTTGGATTCTAGATTGAGAATGCTTCGATGTTTATAGTACCTTCTCTAAGGTTTATGTGTGGGGAACCAAACTTTTCAATTGTCGCACTTGCAGCAGCACTTGTGAACCCTAGTAGATTTTCAAGACTTGGATCTCACCAGAGAATCGGGTTTTTACCAACAGACAATATACTTGAACGTAGACACTCTTACATGATTAACAAAGAAAAAAATAAACTATGAAATCTCAAATCTGACAAAATATTTACCTTAGAAAATGATAAACCTGAAGTATCAAACATACAATTCTTTTTCCTTGAAAACCAAAGATTTTGTGGCATGTTGGAAATTGTCCAGTGCCCAATTTTGGACATGCAACAAGCTTGGCCTAATGTGGCCTATATTAATGTTCTGTATGTAAGGATCAGAAAACTTGTCCTCTTGAAAACCAGAACTCTAGATAGCTGTAGAGAGTCTCTTGCACCTCAGAATGCTAAAAGAGTCTCTTGCACTTCAGAATGCTAAAATTTCTCTCAAGTAATTTGTTCTTTGCAGCAGCCAGATGGCTCTCCTTCTAGAGCATATAATCAGCAATAAAGCATCAATATGCGAGAGAAGCAACTGTGGTGAGAAAAAACATAGCATGAGAGAAAACAAGGCAATTCAACTGCATTTGTTTTCCCGGTTCTTTTCAATTGGCTTACTTGCATGGCTGTGCATTTTAATCGCATTTGTAATCCCCTTTCTTTTCAATTGGCTAACTTGCATGGCTGTGAAGAATTTAACACTTCGGACTCCAGACTTATGTGGTTGTGTCATATGTCATTGACGGGTTTCAGGTACCATTCATTGGGCTTCTGGATTTTTGGTTGGATTCTTCTACTTCTTTAGTGCCTAGGGAAGATCTTGGGGCTTCTCCAAGGCACTTTAGGTTAAAGCACACACTTTCTGATTAAATTTTCACTACGTTTATTTATTCGAACACCACTTTTGCTTAATTTATGTAGCAACTAATAATCAAGATGATGATTTCTAGATTGTGTTCAAAATAGAATAGAACAGTAAGCATTCAAAAATTCACTCAGCTTTTTTTGCTTCATTATCATGGTATGGGCCTACTAAGATGTTTACTGAACAGTGGCTTTAGTAAATAATCCTCTTTTAGATTAGAGTCTAATTGGGATTCATATTATGGTATGAAACCAAAACCAAAGAAGTTAAACATATGAATTAAATGGCACATAATCAACATGAATATTCATTTTCTATTTACAAGGAATGGACGAGTGATGAAACTTGTGCACATACACTAGCATAGGATGAGAAAACAATTTATCATGGAGAACTGGGAACTTAAAATCAATATTGGGAGATAATATCCAATGCATATAAGTATGGCACGCTGCAGATAATTTCCCTGTAAATATGTTTTAAGAAATATGTTTGGCAGTCGGGGTTCATAGGATTTTATTGCTTAAAGAAGAAAAATTGTTCATCAAAGACCATATTGAGCACTCAAACTTTATCTAATACAAAGGTGGGATGAACCATACAATATTTTTGAAGAGTTGATATATATGTGTTCACATTATTTATTCAGCAGAAACCAAGGCTGGATTTTCATCTCAAGCATGTAATAATGTTATTCATTTGCAACATTCTATGTTTTCCTCGAATTGGCTCCATAGAATTGTTTTTCTTTTTGGATTGTGATAGTTTCACTTAGATCATATAGATTAGCTTTGCTTTTTTCTTTTATAGTAGAGTGAAGCTTTATGATCACACTATGTATCAAAACCTAAGTAGGAAGGGTATTTGTACCTGGGGGTAGGGTACATGTACCCATACCAGGTACTTGGGTACTCATAAGGTACATCTCCTGCTGTACCCTGCTGTACCCCATACTGGCTCCATGTACCTGAGACGCCGTTATAAAAAAATGGGTACTTACAGGTGAAATGGTACGTCGTACCTCGTGTTTGGGTACTTCATACTCCATGTTTGGGTACTACGGGGGTATGGTCGACTGGGTAAAATGAAATCCACTGGGGAAAATGTATTGAACCCCAACCAAATTTGAACTATTGTTTTGCTAACCGCGTATGTAGTATGGTTTGGGACTTATGTCAAACACTTTGCAACACTGTTCAAATTTCACTGAATATTGTCCAAATCTAGTAGACTAATTTTGCATTGATTTACAATGAAGGTTTTTATGGTTTTGTGTTCAGGACTCCTGGAACATTATTTGACTACCAAATGTGCACATAAAAATATACATATGTTTTTAATACTAGAAATACACTCACATCAACCCAGGACTATATTTGGCAATTTGCAGTCTTTTATTGCCTGTAACAACAGTACAAATAGGTGTTTGAAATAAGATTTCTAGTGTACCCTCAGGTCTGAGTTTGACTGTTTGTTACAGCTGCCTAGTACAATGATTTATCAAATTTTATGTTTCAATGTGAATGTTCATTGGTCTATGAATAATTGAATTTAGAATTGTAAATCATGATTCATAATTTATGAAGAAATCTGAAATATGCATGTATGATGTGACTGTGACATATATATATATATATAGTACGACGTACCCAAGTACCCTGTTTCAAAAAGTGGCATTCCTGTCCCCATCCCCGTACCCAAGTTTCCTGGCAACTTGGATCACAACGTATGTACTGAGCAGTCTAGTTTACCTACTTTTGGTCATTTGTTGGACATTAACAAACTTATCCTCAAGTTAGCCTCTCAGAAATTCTTGTTTGAAATATGCATTTTCCATTCTTTCTGTCATATTATTCTGACGTTCATGTTTCATGTTGGACTTATATTGCAGTGCCATTCCTTAATTGATGAATTATTGACATCACACTCAACAGACTTGCAACAACGTGCCTACAAATTACAGGCACTGCTAGGATTAGGTGCTGATGTAGTTGAATGCGTGATGCCATTAGATGTGAGATTTGAAGACATTGAGGCAATCTTTTATCTGTACTTTCTTGAGATTTTAAAACTCTTCATTGCAGATCCTGTAATATTTCACATGTATGATTTTGTTCCATTAGTCTTTTCTCATAGAGTACCTCAACTGTTTACTTCTAATGCCGACTACACTACTTTCCTCTATATTTGATATTTATGAGAATGTTAGAACTTAGTATTTGTTAGTTTATTACCTAATTCTGGCTTCAAACTGCCCCCTTGACTCTATTTGGACATTGTTGTAGTGTACCTAATATAACGTAATATAAATACCTATATAATAGTATTAAGACATTAATAGAGGGTCACTTCTAATCCCTTATGAATATGCAATAGTAAATGAGAAACGCCAAGAAATTACTATCCAGAGTGGGTGGCATCTGACAGTAAAAAAACGTCTTGGGAACTGCCAGGAAATGTGAGAAATGGGAAAACACTAGGAAATTGTAGTCTAGAAACAGGGAATAAAAAAAAAAAAAAAGTTATATTAATGTCCACTAGCTTTGAACAACCATAGTCATTCATACATACTACTCTTGGAAGAGCTATATATTTGATACATGACCTAATTGAGCATATCAAAACTTGAAGAAAGTCTTCGTCATCCAAATCATATATATATTTCTTGCACACATACATTTGGTCGAAGCTATTAATCATTTGTCATTTTATCTCACGATCGTTACTTCAGGCATAGCTTACTGATATTTGCTTCTGGGCACTTTGTTAGCAACGTTCGCTTTATTGTAGTAATTTCACAATCTATACAAACATCAAGGTGTGTCTCCAATAATCTGGCATTTGTATTTTTTTTTAAACGCTTATAGCCGTCGGTTAAGCGACGGCTTGTAGGTGATTTTTTTTTATAAATTTCAATACCGTCGCTTAACCGATGGGTTTATTTGGTGAACTGTCGCTTAACCAATGGGTTTATTTGGTGAACCGTCGCTTAACCGTCACTATTCCGTCGCTTAACCATCACTTAAGCGTCGCTAGACTGTAGCTTAACCGTCGCTGAACCGTCGCTTAACCGACGCTTACGTTTAAATTTTAATATGAATTAGATGTCGGCTAACCGATGATTTACATTTAACCGATGGTAAACTAAGCTGTTGCTTAACCAACGGATTGGAAAGATGTCGGATAACCAACGAAAATCCACCGATGCTTAAAAAAATTCATAGTGTCATACATGCGACAGGGAGGTGTCGAAAATCCGACAATACGACAGTCGGATTTTTGGTCGAAATGTAGTTGTGTGAAAAACTAACAACAAGTTTCGTGCAGCCAGCTAGATGACAGGATGGACGTCAAGCTTGACGTGCTATCCGCATGGCAGGCTGAATGCATACTTGCTGTTGATTTGTCCCAAAAAGATGATATAATCTGAAAACAAATATATAAATTAATTAATATATCAAATGGTCTTTAATAGTGTCAATTTTAATTTATAAAATCATAAAATGGTAATAATAAATGGATTTTATAAAAACCTTAAATTCATACATACCTAAGCTAAATGATAATCTGTGTGACATAAAATATGCAAAAAGATAATAAAACATATCTTTAAATGAGTAATTTAATTGTCAGAAATGATAACAAATCTAGGATCAATAGTGAGCATCCCATTTCCTATAATGTTGCTCCAAAATAATGTAAGATGCATCAAAATATTAATCATCCATTTTTTCTTTCATCCAAGAAGCGAATGAAGAACCTCCACCAAAATATGAACCAAATAAGGAGCAAAGAAAACATGAAGACTTCAAGTGGCTTAAAGAAGTCTCATCAATACACCCATGAATATGTATATCAGCATGAAATAACAAAGGATGTTGCTTCCAACAATAATGTTGTTCAATCATATATCTCTTCACCCAAGAGTGGGATGAAGTTCCCACAACATCAAATGGACTAGGAAAGGTACAAGGAAAATCATGAGTCTTCAAGTGACTCAAGTGAATACCATAGATGCATCCATGTAGATGTGTATCATCATAATGTAACAAGGTGTGCTGATGCTACTGTAAAGAATATGTTTCTCTAATCATTTCATCATTAAAAGGAGAGATATAAAGTCCATACTCTTCATGTGGCACCATAAAAAATAATCTTTCACCCATACCTCATTAGGATGAATTCTGCAAAATTTGGAAGTGTAGGATGTAGGAGAAAGAACCAACTCACCCAAAGGATTATAAAGTGAAAATTTTTCATCATGTGAAGGTTCCATAAGGGTAGGAACATGAACCTCCCTCAAAAATGTAAAAATTTCCCCATAGGTTGGTTCCAAGGTAGTGGAATCATTCACTTCTTCAAAAAGTGTACACCCATCTTCAAGAGGAAACTCAAGTTCCTCTTCCACCACAACTAGTGATTGGATATCATCAACATAATCTTCAAACACATAAAGAACCTGCAATTTTTCATGCTTCTCTTGATCCATCATGTCATGAGAATCATCCAAGCAATCTACCATATGACAATCAGAAACATAGGAGGAAGAACAACTACCTTGCAACCTCTTAAAAAGTTTCTCATTGTGAATTTTGAGTTTATGAATATCTTCATTATTCTTCAAGTAGGATTCATGTAACCATTCAATAAGCTCAATAACATTTTTTCTATAAAAAATCAAAGACATGAAATTACCTTTGATGTTGCACATTTCTCTCTGAATAATTTCCATGTCTTGAAAGAAGGATGCCTCTTCAAATGAATAAACTTTCCAATAAGAATTTGATACCAATGCTTGAGTGTCATGGAGTATGATAAGGGCCTCATTTACATCCCTTTCACTCATCTTCAAAGAGCCTTCAATGAAGGACGGTTCATGAGACTGAACCTCCTCTTCTTCTTTCTACTTGCTTTGATCAACTTCTTGAAGCTTAAGTGGTGATGGGGGAATTGATCTTAGTTATTCATTATCTATCACAAGGTATTGATCTTCATGCTTATGAGAACTTTGCATTGCAGCAATATTTTCCAATTTGATCTATATGTCACCAACATAGAGTTGTGAAAACCCATCAGTAAGTACTCCTTCAAAGTTCAAGAATCCATCGGTATATTCCCTTTGTTCCATGTCCATAATAGAATGTGTCTCGTAATGATATTCTATTATTTCAAGGGAGTATTTTTCATTCTCATGTGATTTTTCCTCGTCTTTTTCAAGGTCTCTTTGGAGTGACTTTCGATCCTCATAATGTAATGATTTTTCTATTTCACCAGCCACAAAACTTGGTGGCGATTTGGTCTCCTCCCTACTTTTGGATTGTTGATTGTTCCGTAATGATTTACCATTTTCATTCTTGTTCCTATATCCATTAAACCAATCATAAAAGTATTCAAAAGGAATGGTATTATGTGTCTTCCCATGAAGAAAACTTCTAGTACCCCTGCTTCCATCTTACCCCTAAGTTGTCTAGTAAAGATGAACTCAAACAACTTAAGATTGGTTTTATTTCTCAAACCAACAATCGAACTACTACTCCAAGTGAGATGAAACCAAGCAATGCAAGGATTGGATTGCTTGCATTGCACCCTGTCTAAGTGTCAACATTCTTCCTATGTTTATTGTTTGGACTTAACTTCGGGGTAACCAAAATTGTGGTATGGAATGTTTCCAACCATAGGTAATTAGCAGTCTCACCACTTTTCTCAATATGACTATGTTTTACTCCTCATTAAAGTATGTTGTACACAATCATCTTTTTATGAAATTTCATAACCAAATAGAATTTTTTTTGCAAGTTGCAAATATGTAATTTTTTTTTAACTATTACTTTTTACTATTTTTCTTCTATTTTTATTGTGTCATGTCTCCTTTACTTAAGAAAAGAATTGTTTGTCTACCCTCCATAACTCTTCCATTTCTCAGCCATTTTGAAAAAAAAAATTATGGTGCACTAAAGGACACCAACCTCTACATGGTATAAAAAAACTCGTTTCGTGATCATTGCATTAAGAACTTCGGAAGATGCACCCACACTTGGCGTGTTGTTTTTGAGGTTAGATCACTTAGATAATTATATGTATGTGTGTGTGTGTGTGTGTGTGTGTGTGTGTGTGTGTGTGTGTGTGTGTGTGTGTGTGTGTGTGTGTGTGTGTGTGTGTGTGTGTGTGTGTNAGTTGTTCTCTACATGTCTACCAAATTTCCTAAGTTGATTCCATCATTTAGGCACTCCAAGGATGAACCCACAAAACATGTCTTATAAATAGGGAGGATCTCCCCTTCATTTATACACACTCACTCAAACAAGTTTGCAGGAGAGAGAAGAATAAGTTTTACAGGAAGAAGAGAGAAGCAATTGTCTTGGGTTTTACACTGCTCTAGATGAGTTCAATAATGAGGATGTTTTTTGTTGTTTCTCCCTTATGATTTCCCCGAGGAAAATATTTATGTTCTTTGTGTTACTGTGGTTTTATTTTATTTTAGTGGTCCTACTATTGTAAATTTTTTTAAGATATCATCTAAGCATTTAAGAGAAATTAACATGGTATCAGAACCACCCTGAAAGGATACATTACACATATAGGGTTTGTTATTCCAAAAAAATTCCTTGACAGATCAACCAGAAAAGAGGGCTCACTCAACTCGCCCCAAGAGGAAACACGTTTATGTTAAAATACAACCAACCTCTGTAAGTTTTAGTTTTGGACCAGACACTCTCGTAGGGAAGAACTAGGGATTCAGTTTTCTTGAGTACATAATCAATCTCAAAAAAAAATATACAATCTAGCTCTCCCTGGGAAGGCACATCTTTTCCATCATTCATCCCTACTAGTGATTCCAATGAAAAATTAAGGGTTTCTACATCAAACCCTAGTTCATCCCAAAAGAAGGTCAACCAGAAGTTGTATTCATCATGTAAGTATTACTTCCTCTAATTCCATTTGAATTTTTCATTCTATTAAAATATGAAAATGAGTACCAAGCTAGATGAGAAGCTTGAGGGTATTGAAAACTTCAGAGCATGGATGTATCCGATCATTGTCATCATAGAAAAAAATGGTCTAGATAGATTTATAAATGAGGAAGTTGTAGAACGAGAAGAAGTTGAAGCTAAGTCCAAATACAAAAAGGATATGATCAAGGATAATAGGATCATATCTTACTCCATCAAATATAACTTGATCCCTGAAGTATCATCACAGAGGACACCAAA
This sequence comes from Pseudotsuga menziesii, assembly GCA_001517045.1. Taxonomy (NCBI): domain Eukaryota; kingdom Viridiplantae; phylum Streptophyta; class Pinopsida; order Pinales; family Pinaceae; genus Pseudotsuga; species Pseudotsuga menziesii. Next base: position 354,586 of record LPNX011108001.1, read on the forward strand.
ATAAATGTTTGATGCTCTATCAAACTTATTTTAAGGAATAAACATCAATATAAAGATGACCTTGAGGAACTACCTCAAAAGTATAAAGGCTCAAAAGTTAGAAGCACATGACAGGTTACAATGTCTTACTCTCATGTATTGTACAAAAGGATCCCCCAAACAAAGTAATGCTTGGAGATGATTACTAATATCCCATCAAAACAATGGGAGAAGCCTCCTATAACTTGGACTCTAGAAAGTCCATGAAGATGGAGAATGTCATGTATGTCCCAGGACTAAAGAAGTGTTTATTATGTTGTCATTGATGTCAATAGTGTTTGGTCATTTCTACTAACTTTTGAGTCCTTGGTGCTCGTTATGGAACCCTAAGGGCTAGTGTTTAGTTTTTTTTATCTGTGTAAGAGGGGCCCTTTTGAACTTGACCAAGCACAAGCTTTTAGCCCTTGGAGGCCTTGGAACAATGAAAAAATCCATGGTTACCCATTGACTAGGTCAATTTCCCCTAAGTTGTATCTTAGTCTAATTTGATCCCATTGTTGAGTTACTTGATCGTGGTTGATATTTTGCTACTAGTCTATGTGTTGCTTGCTATGCTTGTACTTGTTTTGGTCTCTTGATTAGTTGATGGGTGGATGATGTGGCTCATGTGTGTATTTCCCTTCATGTGTTGATGCTAGATCCCATTGTTTGAATTGAATGGTTTGATTTTGTTGAGTTCCTTTTGGATTCTTGAGCCCATAAGCTTAGATCTTGATCCTCTTACATCTGGAGACTTGGATCTTGAACCCACACATATGGTGGTTTGATGTCCCTTGGACACTATATGGTCATTGGCATGTTTGTATCCTTGTGATCATGCATATGAATCCCATAAGGTGTTGCAAACTAGTGGTGAGGTCTTTGTACCCCTCTTTTGAGGTGTTGGTACTCTCATTGTGATGAAGATATATAATGGAACCATTGGATATGTTTTTAATGATATGGATACCTTGAATATGATGATGATATTCTTGAAAAAGTATTTTTTCCCACTTGATTGGTGGTGATGGGGTCCTTGATACCCTTGATATGATGAGTATATGGTGGAACCCTCCTCCTTGATGATGTGAAGTCTATGGATGTGAATAACATGTCTTTGATGATGTCCATTGAATCCTTTGAACTTGGAGCTTATGATGAAGGTAACATGGTCTTTGGCACCTTTATGTGTGCAATCTTTGAAGTCCTGAACAAATTGAATAATTTAAGGGTATTAGACCAATAATTTGAAAATAAGCCAATCATAGGGAGATAGTATTCATCAATAAATTTTCATTGATATGTGGAGCATCTTCTAACTCCTTACAATTGAAGAGATATGAATTTTTGAATTTGATGTACCCCACCTTTTTGGGTTAGCCAGCCAAACAAAAGAGAATCTAATTATTTTTAATTTTAAATTACATGTCGGCCCGGTTTGAGGTATTAACTTTCCTCCATGACATATATAAATAGAATATGAAACATTTCATTTGTTCATCAATCAAGTCTCTCTTTAATATTTCACAACTCTTTGGGAAAAGTGTGAAACTTTCTAGAGGATAAATTTGTGGGAATCTTTGATGATTGAAGAGATTCACTAAAATTGGCATAACTTTCTGACACAGAATCTGAATTACAAAAATATTGGCTCATTGAAAATCTTGTAATGAGGGATATTTGAGAATATCATCTAGATTTTATTTTGGTTAGTCTATTATTTCTTATTCTTGTGATCTTCAAAAATGTATTGTTCATGCTTCTAGGTTTCTCTTGCAATGGCACATATCTCTCATGGATAGAGTTCATCTTTGATCTTGGTATGTGAGCCTATATATTGGTATATATATTTGAAATTTTTGAATATGTTATCGAGGATATGGTGATGGTTATCTTGGAATATATCTTGATGTCATATTGATATAAATCTCAATGATTATCTTGGATATTGTTGGCATAAACTTTGGTGTTTATCTTGACTATTGTATAGTGTAGAATTGAATGAGAAGTTGACATGTAAGTAATAGATATTATGAGTGATTTATTTGATCAACCTAAGTGTTTTATTTGAAAACTAGTTTTGCAAGTGTTGATAATTGTGTCTTTGACCTAAGTGGATCTGGACTATAATTAAATGTTAATGACAACCTTTGACAGTATTGAAAGGGACTATTTTCTTGATATTTGTTCAATTTGTTGACTTGATTTGAGTGGAGTAAAAAATTCTTTTGTGTCTAAGAGTTTATGAGATTGATTGAGTTTGACATAGTTGGTTGTCTTTTATATTAATTGACTAGGTTATTTCATTGAGGTATATCATGTTTAATTGTCAAGTATTCCTTGACTATGATTGAGGTTGGTTGTGGTGTCATTAAGTTGAGTGTGATTGGACAAAGTTTGGTTGACCATACGTGAAGTGTATTGGTTTCTCAAATGTGTCTCTTGATGCACTAGTCCAAGTGAGAAGGGTTGGTTGACAGTCAAAGCACTTGGTTATATTAACACAAGTATATGACTGATTTGGCACAGGTACACATGAATCTTGGTACAGGTTTGTTCAGTTGAAAAACATTGGCCTAAGTTTTCTTATGTGTAGTTGGTCTTACTCAGACTGAATGAGTTGTATGCGAATTTGGTTTGAATCAGGTGGATTGATTTTTGTGTGCAATCGATTAGACTGATATTGACTAAGTCGGATGATGTGAGCAATAGATTTATTGGTACAACTTGATTGTATAGGTTGATGAATAGTGTGATATAGTGGACAATGATCAGTTAATGAGTAGTGATCAGATGATGAGAAATAGTTTGGGTAGTGGTTGTGCAGTGTGGTACATATTATGCAATTTAGTATAATTGTTGATTAGCACGTCCATAGGATCAGTGCAGTCATGGTTCAACAATTTCCATCTTAATATCAAGGTGGCAGGATGGGGCAAGAAAAGGGGGTTGTAGCCTCCTTATGGGTGTTGGCAGAGAACTAGGGAGTTGGATATTCCTTTAGGTTGTAGATGGAGAATTGAAGTGATTTTAATAAGGGGGATGTTTCCTCCTTCCAGTTGTTGCTTGAAAACTATTATTATAAAGGCTTTCGTGGTTTCCCCCTGAGGACTTCGGTTTCCAAGTAAAATATGTTGTACTTTGTATCATGCTATGCTTCTTATGTGATTATGAAATGATGATGGTAATAATGAAAATGATGACATAATGATAATGTTATAATCCATAATATTGAATAAGTTGTTGATTGCTAAACTTGAAAAAAGTAATAAAAGTTCCACACATTGATTCACCCCCCCTCTCAGTGTACCTAGTGTGTCCAATAATTGGTATCAAAGAGGGTCCTTGATAGAAAGTATTATCATGTTGAAGGATATATTTAACACACCATGGGGTTCTCCATGGATGAAGTACCATTGTCCTGTGAGAAAATTATTACTTGATATGGAAAATGAAATGCAGGCTTATCTTGAGGAATAAGGAATTGGGGTATGGAAATCAATTGTTACTGGATATACACCTCCAAATAAAGTGAAAACAAAATATTAGAAGGAAGAAAAGAAAATTAATTCTATGGCTATGAAAGTCATCCTTGAAGGCCTAGCAGATATCCAAAAGAAGAAGATAGGGAAGTGTATCTCAGGTAAGGAACTATGGCTTAGATTAGAATAATCCTACTCCAATAAAGAACAAGAAGCAAGGTTTATGGAATTAATGCTTGAATATCTAATAGATTTCCAAAAGGATAAAATAGGAAATTTCAACTCAGTTGAAGAATTGTCGTTCAAAATGAATCAACTAAAATTAGATGAAGAACAAGAAGCAAAATACATTCCCCTCAAAAGGTGAGTACAAGATCCAGGTAAGTATAAAGGTAAGTGCCCTGAACACTGTGCTCGTAATGATTTTCAAGATATATGTTTATCAGATATAAAATATAAGACTCATTTTGAACTCATAGAATGCAATACTTCAGATTGTGATGAAATGCTTGTTATCTGATAAGTGATAGAAATTTAGCAGATACTATGGTTCTAGAATAAATTCAAATAGACAATGAAATTACTAATGTTTCAAAAGAAGTGAAAATACTTTTTGAATAGAACCATGTATTATAAGAGTAATTCGACAAATCTAAGAAGAGGAATGAAGAATAATCTTATAAGGACACACAGACTATAATTGATATAAAACTCCAAGTCGAAGAAGCTACCAGGCTCGTAAAATCCATATTTAACTCTTTGAAATATAAACCTATAATTTCAAACTGGAATATAGGTTAGGAATACACACCCACTTGCATTATGCATCACCTTATGACAATTTTTCCTTGAATATAGGTACGAGCCCACTTCATAATGTCATGAAACCCTCATACTACTATTAGAAGTGGCATTATGCAAGTGGTGGAGCCTTCCTATTCATGGGTGCCCTAGTTAGATTTTGATTTGCAGTTTGGTACCCATGCTCAGATGTCTCCACTAGGTTTGGCAGTCCCCTATAGTCGTGCCATGTCCTTGAGCAAGACCTTCATATCCCTCCTGAAATTTATGTTGGCCATATCCCACAGGGACTCCCTTGTATATCAAGTTGTAATTGCATTTCATGTGTTTTAATTTCCTTATTGAGCTTTATGTTGGATCCTTGATTTAGAGTTATAAGGCATGTATCCCAAGCTCATGTTAATCCTAGCCAAGAAGAGCCTTTTATATATACTTTGCAGCTTAATCATCCCTTACTAGGAGGAGACCTTCCCTTGAGTGTCCTCATCTTGCACATGCTCCCTTGCATTGAGGATAGGTATGTTCCACTGCTTGGAACTAGTTTTCTTTCCTGCGGCACTCATATCCTCCTAGATGTATATTATAAGCACTTTTATTCTTTTTCAAGATTTCTAATCTGAAAATTTCCATAAAAAAAACATAAAAAAATGGATGGGAAATGATATTTCTTTTGGCAGTTGTCGATTCATGCTGCCTTAGAAAGTGAATTGTATATCACATCCATTAGTTGGATTATTAGTATGACTTTAGGATTTGTACTTATTATTCTTTGTTCCTTAAGACTTGCATTCATTAGTTGAAGTTCCTCTCCCCATCGACAGTTTTTGGAATACATTAATGTCCCCTGATCGATGGATTCTTTCAATTATTCTACCTCAACACATCTATTCGCACTTGCTATATTGTACTCTATACCTTCGTTCCCATTATCATTATAGGTGGTATATCTCACGGCTGTTAATGGTATACATTAATGACCGGTAATAAGATGATGGACCATCATGTTCGACCTCGAAACCCTTATTCACGTGATGGGACATGTACTTGTAGTGGTTTGTGTAGAATACCTCTAAGCTTGGTGGCATTCCACATATGCTACCCCCTTGATCGTGCTATTATTTATGAGATGTCATCTCTCGTGACCATATTCCAGTATATTATCACATATCTTCATCCACTATGGAGATATTGATTCATTGTATATTGTATGTGGTGATGACCACACATGACATTTGTATATCATTCCTATTCATGGTCATTGTACTCTTATGTATACAAGACTGTTACATGTATATTTGTAGTCACATGCTCAGATTTATCATTGTATTGTATTGATGAGTGGCTGGTTCTTCCACATGGGTATTCATTACTCCACTTCTGGAATGGATATAATGTATTCCGTCCATGATGTTACCCATATGACCTCACACATTACAAGGCATCTGTTATAGCTGATTTTACCACACTTGGTAGATCACACCTTTATGGCCTTCCATGTCCCTCTGCAGAATCCTTAGACCCCTCTTGTTCAAGTTATACATTGGTGATCCAAGAAAGTCCCTAAAAAAAAATGTATATTTGTATACATGATTTTTAATCCAATACCTCTGTGTACACGCAATGTTTAAGCCAATACCCGCATACATAGGAAATGTGCATAAAAACAAAAACTATTGGAGTTTTCCTCAATGAGTACTGAAAAACATGACTCTTGGCCTTTCGTATTCCTGGAAACTCTCTGAATCGACCCTCCATTGTCTATTGGACGGCTATATATTGAGCATCTTGGATGTATTGAAGGAGGATAATTTTGGAGAGAAAGGAAACTATAGTTCGTTGTTGCCTCACTTATTTATGCTTGAGTATGCATCCCTTTGTCCCTTTGGACAACACATTGTTGCTTTACCCAAGATTTCCTCTTCCTTTTAATCTTGCCATTGAGATGGAGGATTGAAGTGGTGGAGGCCCAGGTGGAGGACTTGGTTTGTTCGTTTCGACGAGGTGTCAACATAGTTTGGCATTGTTCTATCTATGTTTATTATTAATAGAAATATAAATTTCTCGTCCATTACATGTGTATAACTATGAATATTTTGTCCATGTATGTAGTTATATTTTCTTATACATGATGGTTTATATATGCTATAATAGGCCTAACACTTTGACGTATCGCATGCTTTTCTTGTCTGTTGTTGTTGAGAGTGAATTGTAAATGCAAATGTGTTGGAAAATCTCAGTGGGGATATACATCAACCATCATGACTAAGGTATGCTTGATATCCCTTAGTGTTAGATTTATTTATTTCTCTTGCATATTGGAATGGATTGATTTTAGGTGTCATTTAGTATGTAGTGGTTTATCCCAATCCATAACACCTTTCTCTCTATAACAACGGAATTGAAGGAAATCAAGCAATATTCGAATGAGTCAACCTGGGATTTTGATCAGCGATTGAAGACGCTGATGGAAAAAGTAATTTTTGTAATGAGCAATATACAACACAAAGAATGGTTCATCATAGTGTTGGTATTAATTTTTCATAGTGATCTAAGAACTAAAAACACAGTCTCACAAAGAATACACACGAATAATCATAAAATTGGCAAAATGGTGCTGCAATAGAAGTATTAGCTCTGTATAATCAAATGAATAATGAATAATACAATACAATGGTCAATCTGGAAGCATAAATTCCAATTCAATTTGAATTCCCAAGTATTTCATTCGAATTGAATGAGTGAGTCTATCTTAACTAAATGTAAGCCACAGTCAACACTCAAGTTAACCACTGATCAAAACCATAATTGACTCAACTAAGCCCTAACAAAAGTCGGAGTGCAATAAATGACTAAGTCTAACTAAAAGTAGCTTAGACACATGTCACTATAATCCAACCAACAAGTGGTAGCACATCATTGACTCCAATGAACCCCGATGAGGTTAACTGAAGTTTAACTGACCATCAGAAGTGGTTGGAGGCACCCCTGTTGACTCTAGTTCATTAAATAATCACTAAGTAATCAATTTAATGAAGGAAGGCACCTTCACTAATCTGTTTAACTGATTGTAACCATCAATTAGCAATATGGGGCATTAATGACACTCAGATCACCCCCGGAGTGCTCCACTTAGCCTCCTTGAATGTAGGAGAAGGATAAGTTAGCCTGATTGACTAAAGGTAGGTGTGGGTGTGCTCATATTGATGTCATATAGTGCTCCTTTGATGTCAATTAAGTCAATAAAACTTAGGATAGTGGTTTAACTAGGCCAAATTGACCAAAATGAGTGTGTATGGTGGTAAATGTTTCCAACACCCCCCCTTAAGCTATACTTGGGATGAATAGAAGACATAAAGTGCATAAGAATGCTAGGGCCCCAGACACAAAGGCCATAGGTAACCCTATACAATATGAAACTAAAAACAATGCTCAAAACAAACTAAGTGAGGAAAAGAGGGAAAACCTAGTGGGAAAAACCCCCCTCAATATGAACACTGAAAGTAGTTGGATCACCCTGATGAACTCATCCCCAACAGTGAACGGAGGTAAGTGAAATTATTTTCTAAAAATATCTTGGTGAATATGTCTGCAATCTGCTCATCAGTCAAGAAGTATTGCAAAATGATGGTCTTGTCATGCACTAGCTCCCTGATATAATGCATGTGTATCTCTACATGCTTGGTCCTCTGCCTGGTATTTAGATATATGGATATCTTGACATCACTTTGATTGTCACAAAAGAGGATAGTGGACAAATTACTACCAATATCAAACTCTGAAATAATTCCTTGCAACGAAACAGCTTATATGCAAGCATTCACCGCTCCTCGATACTTAGCCTCTGCTGAAGACAATGCTATGGTGGCCTTACTATCATTCACCTCTACCTCGATACTTAACATCAATATGATGCACTTCCCAGTGCTTAGATGCTGAAATTACCAAAACTAGGCGGATGGAGTCCATTTTTGAAACTGGTGCAAAAGTCTCATTGTAGTCCACACCTTGGACCTAGGAGAAACATTTTTCCACCAGACTTGAATTATATTTTTATGTGCTTCCATTTTCAGCAATATTGGACCAAAACACCCACTTGCATTGAACAAATTTTCCTTCCCGGAGGAAGAGAAACTAGCTCCCAAGTAGTGTTCTTTTGAAGAGAATTAATCTCTTCATCCATGGAAACTTACCATCTCGGATCCTTCCGAGCATGGTACTAGGAATTTGGGTCTGAACTTATCATCAAATAATAATTTTTGGATAGAAAATAGTCAAAGAAAATTCGGGCCCATGTAGTGGACCCAAACACCTGCAAATTCGACACATCCAGCTTGTGTTTGAATTATACTAAGAAAGGGGTCTTCCCTTTCATGGATGAGTGTGGCACTCTGTTATGAATGTATTATGCAGCATGCATGGCTTCAGCCCACAAATTTGCAGCCAACTTCTTTGATTCCAACATACAGGTGGTCATCTCCTTGAGAGACTGATTCTTCCTTTCTGCTACACCGTTCTGCTGGGGAGTGTAGGGAATTGAATGTTGCACCTGAATACCAATTTGGGAGAATATGTGCAGAAAATCATTACTGACATACTCCCCATAATTATCAGATCTCAAGATATTGATCTTTAGGCCATATGCATTCTCGATCAAGGCCTTCAGTTTAGTGAATTTTTCACAAAATTCGGACTTCTTTTTCATGAAGAAGATGCATGTGTACCTGGAAAAATCATCAATAAAAGTCAAAATATACCTTGATCCATTCATGTATGTGATAGGCATGGTACTTATGATATCAAAATGTATCAGTCCCAATATGCATGTAGCTCGGCTTTCCTTCCCCCGATCAAACTTGTGCTCAGGGTGCTTTCCAACAACACAGCCCTTGCAAATTCCATTGGTTGCCTTGATGACTGGGAGGCCTTCAACCATGGATTTTTTCTATAATTGCTGCAATTATTTGAAGTTGAGATGGATGAAACTCTCATGCCACATTATACTAACTTCATTTCCATGAGTCAGCAGTGGGGTTGGATTTGGATCCCCCACAAAGTGGGAAAACTCGTAGGCTTTTACATGATGTTTTGCAAGGCCTTTTGCAACAAGTTTCCCAAATGCAAGTTCCATTATCTATACATCATTCGGGATGAAGGATACTCTCTTAGGCACTCTTGTATGTGTTATATGATAGACACTAAGGATATTTGATGCCAGAGATGGTACATACAATACATTTGAAAAAAATCCATTCCATTCTCAAGATCAACAATACCTTGTCCTTCTGAAATGATGGTGGAGTCATCTCCCATGTGGATGGGGATGGATTTGCTGGTCTCCAAAGATGAGAAGGAGTCTCTTTCATCCATCATGTGGTTCAAAGCTCCAGAATCAATCAAGAGTTCTTTGGAATTTGAAGTGCTTGCCATGAGGGCATGACCTCTTTCATGCTGTGGTTCCTGATCTTCTTGATCTCTCTTCCGAAAGCTTTCCAAAAGGTTGATGTGATTTCTCTCAAGGAGAGAGGTAGATTCATTAATTTTATTCTTCATGCAGGAATTTTCAGGGTGGAATCCCTTTCCACATTATGAAAACTTGACTTTTTCTTTTCCATGATGCCTTTTTCCTTTGTTCTTCTTTGAGACGGAAAAATCATCATGCTGCTAGTTTTCAAGTTTAGGCTTAGGAGCTTAAAATTTAGTTTTTGGGTTCTTCTGCTGCTTTCCTTTACCCTTTACAGCTTTGGGCCCTGAGACATGGAGGGCTTGATCATGGGAGGATCTAATGATCCCCATCTAAGCAAGCTTATCATGTTCACTTGTTAGGGACTCAATGAAGGAATTTAGTGTAGGGATATTCTATCTAGGAGTTGTGAGCTTCCCCACATAGAATGTAGAGACCAAAACTGAACAATCAACTCCAAGTTTGGAGAGTATGGAAAGGATGGGCTGATCATCGTCCTTATCCACTTTGCATTGCTTCAACAGTAAGACAATGTGCTTGAGCGTTGAGAAAATTCATTCAAGATCTCAAAATTGGAAGGCTAGAGAGAGATCAACTCATTCTCAAGATGGTATACTCTCAAATCATCCTGCTTTCCATACAGGGTTTCCAATTTGTCCCGGATTTCCTTTGGAGTCTTCAATCCTGAAATATGGAAAAGAAGATCCCAGGAAACAGAGAGGCACAAGAATCTGAATGCTTCATCTTTCTTGTTCAAGAATATAGTTTTTTCCGTCCCAAAAATAGGCTCTTCTTCAGTGTCCATAGTGACCCTATAGAGTCCTCTAGCATGTAGCTATATCTCCATGTCTCCTCTCCATGAGTGGAAATTGAACAGAGTCAAGAGTTCTCCAGAAGAAGCCATCTGAATCTACTAGAGCGAATGTTTTCACCTGTAAAAAACCCAAAAATCACAACAAAAGGGGAGTTGTAAGGTCGTACATCCTGCACATTTTAGGATTTCATGACACCCAACATAGTCAATCAAGAAAGCTTGATCAACAATTTACTTACTTGGTGTATTAAGTGGTAAGCCTTTGCTTCTAGTTCAGTGTTGTATTTTTGAGCTATTGCTCAATTTACATGCAAGATCTGTCAAAAACCTTGTTTTTGAGAGATCTAATCTTAGTCCTACCATGAGCTCTGATACCATATTATTTTTTCACAGTGGTCTAGGAACTAAAAACACAGTCTCACAATGAATACAGACAAATAATCATAAAATTGGCAAGATGGTGCTGAAATGAAAGTAGCAGCTCTATATAATCAAATGAATACTGAATAATACAATACAATGATCATGTTTGAAGCATGAATTCCAAGGAAACTCAAATTCCCAAGGAGTTCATTCGAATTGAATGAGTGATTCCAACTTAACTGAATGTAAGCCATAGTAAACACTCAAATTAACCACTGATCAAAACCCCAATTGACTTAACTGAGCCCTAACTGAAGTCGAAGTGCATTAAATGACTGAGTCTAACTAAAAGTAGCTCAGACACATCACTGCAAGACAACCAACAAGTGGTAGCACATAAATGACTCTAATGAACCCCGGTGAGGTTAACTGAAGTACAACTGACCATCAAAAGTGGTTGGAGGCGCCCCTGTTGACTCCAGTTCATTAAATAATCATTAAATAATCAATTTGATGAAGGAAGGTGCCTTCACTACTCTGTTTAACTGATTGTAACCATCAGTTAGAAATATGGGGCATTAATGACACTTAGATCACCCCTGGAGTGCTCCAGTTAGCCTCCTTGAATGTAGGAGAAGGATGAGTTAGTCTCCTTGACTGAAGGTAGGCATGGGTGTGCTGATGCTAATGTCATCTAGTGCTCCTCTAATGTCAATTAAGTCAATAAAAATTAGGATAATGGTTTAACTAGGCCAAATTTACCAAAATGAGTGTGTATGGTGGTAAATGTCTCCAACAGTTGGTACCACATATCAGAATGTCATTGATGTAGCAGAATATTGCGACATAGAGCAAGGATTTGGAGATTGCAATGAATTTGGAGGCGTCACCAATTGGTGAAACTGAAGTTGGAATGAATCAAATCCAATCACAATTGGTAAATCTGATGATTCAGTTGCAATAAATCAAGAAGGGAAAATAAATTCGTGAAGAAGTATTGTGTAGTCCATGTCACATGAAAGGACATCATAATTATCAATGCCTAGACTTCTATAATTACTTGATGTCTAGCATTCCAAATATGCTAAGTCAAGGTGGGTTACCATGGTGATGAATCTGTCAAACTCATGGACATCGACATGACGAGTGTATGTATCTCCAAAAGGTAGTATCGAAACCTGCAAATTTGTTTTGTACTTTTTTTCATTTTGTTGGTATTGAAGAGAAGGATTTTCGAGCATACGACCTACTCCAAGAGAGAATAATGGATACATACTATAGGAAGGGAGAATAACATCGATCAGTGGAGACGCTGCCACTGTAGCAACCACAATAGTTTGCTCAACCCAACCGTAGTTTGATTTTCCACAACTATAGTATGATCAAATTCAGTATGCTCCACAGCAGTCGCAGTATACTCAGCCACAATATACTCAATCGTGGTATGTTCAACCGCAATCAAATCCATCGCAATAGAAACAATTTAATAAACCACAATAGCAGTAACAAGGAAAATTTCAATAGGATTCCAAGGATGATGAAACATAGGTTTTGGTCTAGGAGGAGGACGAGATCATGGACCTATGAAATGCTACAATTGTGGAGTATTGGAACATTATTAGGGATATTTCCCAAACCTGTAGTCGCAATGTACCTATTGTACCATCACAGATCATACTGTTGAAGATTTTCCACATATGATTGCAAAATGGAAAGCAAATAATAATCAATCAACATCGAACCAGAACCAGGATGTGAACCAGCATGTGAATCCACCAAGGACCAACAATTGAGAAAATTTCAGCAGAACCCAAGACTCAAAATGCGGATGTTGGAGTCATTACTCCTGGAGGTATGATGAAAGTTGATGATGGTACGATCCCATAGGCTTGATTTTCATCTCATAAAAAAGGTGCAATTTGATGTTGACACTAAGAGGGATACATTCTTTGATTCAAGAGAGACCTTAAAAAAGGATACAGGTAAGTTTCCTATCTATGAAATGCCTCATGCTTTTTATTCAACACTTGTATCAGGACCATCGCAAAAGCATGTTGCATTGCAAGGTTTCTTTGACTATTTTGTTTTCTATTGAAAGATCCTAATGTGCTAGCCAAGATTGCAAGTCTACTATATCGACTAGAGAAAGGTCCACATGAATCTACTATGAATTTATTGCACAAGAAGAAAACTAGAAAGGAGATGAGGATGAATGTCCAAATTGGTGAATACAATGTGGAATCGATTATTCTGGATCTAGGCTCAGATGTCAAAATTTTGATGAAGCAGGCATGGGAGAAGATGGGGAAACCGTAGTTGGTTTGGTCACCTGTGAAACTACAACTCACGAACCAAGATAGAGACTCACTAATTGGGAGAGTACCATGCTTCCTGGTGGAAATCGAAGGAATGGATACTTATGCAGATTTTTATGTGCTTGAAATCATTGACGAAGGAAGCTCATATCCCACACTGTCGGGGATTGGGTGGGCTAATGACAGTTTGGTGGTGATCAATTTTAAGAAGCATGTAATGACTTTTGAGAACCATGATATAATAGTCATATACCCATTGGATCTGACTGAAGAACAGAGATACATTGAACCAATAAAGGAAGAAGTTGTAGGAGCATGGGACCATGCATACAACATTTTGGATGATTATGTCCATCCCACTATAGACGATGAGCTATATTGGTGAAGCTCCATCTCCACATCATCGGAATCATATGGTGCACAAGAAAATTGGTAGTATCATCTAAACGGGGTGTCGATTCCAAAGTGTGAAAAAATCACTCAGTCGCTATGTTGGGTCACAATGGATATTGTTGAGTTACCGACGTACAAATGGATGCCTAATTTTCCTGAGTTTATTGATGAATTTGAATACAAGATCTCCGAACCGTAGAGACTATTGGTTTTGGAGGAAGTGTTGGAGGCCACTTCAACACGATGGTGGAGACACATAAGAATTCGATAGATAGATGGCCGATGTGTCACAAGTTCATGGAAGTTCGCTTTGGTGAGACAGAGCACTATTAAGTTGAGAAATATGGTGGAGGAAATGATCCCAATTTTCATTTTATTTCATGTAATATTGTGTGGGTATCATGACCAAAGGATGAGTGGGTACATGCTTTTGTACACACACTAGACGAAATGTCGCGACAGTGGTATGTCTCAATAGAGCTCCATAGGGAGATCACAACCTGGGAGGACTTGACAATCTGTCTAGTCACACTTTTAGCTTTGTGAATGTTGATCCAGTGATTCATAGTGCACTGCAGCATATCCGCGATGTCACCTCGGATATAATTCTAGTTGTATTTCCTGAGTAATCACATGAGCTTCCAGTGATGCATACGATGATGGAGCGTTACAATGTAACAGGATGAGCTGACAATGGGGATGACCTAAGGAATATCAATATCCTAGAATATGAAGGAAGTCAAAATATTGCAGCAGCAGATATTTCGATAGACAAAGTTCACCAACCACTGAATATTTCGAAGGTTAACATTGGGACATAAGAGGAACCAATGTTCACCAATATTGAATATTATTGGAATAAAGTGACCATGGAAAATATTACCAATATGTTGAATGAGTTTCAGGACTTGTTTTTGATCAATTTATCTAAAATTAAAGGGATTCTAGGATATCTGGTAGAAATGAATATCCCATTGAAACCAAACATGAAGTCGGTGAAGCGGCATTTGTATCGTCAAAATATGTGATACAAGGAGATAGAGAAGGATAAACTTAACAGAATGTTGGATGCAAGAATTTATCTAGTAGAATAATTGGAGTGGGCCAGTTTGATGGTTTTTCAAGATAATAGTATAGGTGAATTTCATATCTGTGTCAATCTTAGGAAGCTAAATGATGCATGCCTTCATTATCTGTTCCCTATGACATTTACTAACAAGGTGTTAGAATGTGTCGGTGGTCAAGAGGTCTATTCATTCACAAATGGGTTCTCAGGATATCACTAGATCAAGATTACGAAGGAAGATCGGCATAAGATGAATTTTGTAACTGAGTTGGGATTCTTTCAGTACACAATGGTGTCATTTGGACTCAAGAATGCACTTGCAACATTCTCCAGGATTGTATTTGTTGTGTTTAAGGGATTCATTCATAAATTTTTGGTGGCATACATGGATGATTGGATGGTATATGAGCTAGTGAAGGATCACCTCGCAAATATGTGACTGATGTTGGAGTAGTGTCAGCAACACCAGATCGCACTGAATCCACGAAAGTGCATATTCTATGCACCATTTGGCATTTTGCTGGGACACATTGTTTATAAGGAAGGGATGTTAGCAGATCCTGCAAATATTGCAATAATTTTTAATCTTCCTCCACCAACGAATGTGAAGCAAATTAGACGGACGTTGGGCCATACAGGATACCATCGCAATTTCATTAGAGGATATGAAATGATTACTACACTGAAGGTGAATTTGTTGAAGAAGGACATGAAATTTGAATGGAGCATTGAGTGATAAGGGAGTCTTGACACTCTCAACAGGAAAATGGTCACTATGCCCATTTTTGGTTTTTTGGACTGGACAAAGGAATTTCATGTCTATTTTGATGCATCATCGATTTCATTAGGGTTTGTCTTGGTGCAGCTTGGAGAAGGAGAAATTGATCATCCAATTGCTTTCGCAAGTCAGAATTTGCCATCTATAGAAAGGAACTACATGACGACTGAGAGAGAGGGATTGGTGATGTTCTATGCATTATAGAAGTTTTGTCACTATCAACTATTGAGTGGCCACTTTAATATGTTCACTGATCATTCTACATTACAATACCTAATCAACAATCCAGTGTTGGGGGGGAAGATATGTCTTTGGTTGCTACTCTTCCAAGAGTTTGATTTTGAAATCATTGTAAATCCAGTTTGCTTGGATGCAGGACCTGATCCTTTGTCAGGGATTGAGACAGGTGAAGAACCAAACAACATCGAGGATGGGTTAGATGATTCCCATTATGATAAAATAATTCAGTTTTTTTTAGAGGGACTGCGTCGGATGATTCCACTACAAGTCAAAAGAAGAATTGGTCATTCAAGCAGAAAAATTTCAGTTGATTGAAGGAAAACTATATAAGATGGGACCGAAAGAAATTATACCACATGAACAAGAAAGGATATTGGTGGAAGCACATGATGGGGTTTCAAGAGGGAACTATGGAGGTCACAAAACTATTGGGAAGATACTCTGTGAAAGCCTTTGGTGGCCAACCTTACACAACGATGCAATAGATTATGCGAAGTGTTGTGATGTTTTTCAAAGAATTGGGAAGCCTTCATGAAGGGATGAGATGTCATTAGTACCTCAGGTAATGCTACAACCATTTGACAAATGGGTAGTGGATTTTGTGGTACTCATTAACCAACCAGGGAAGAGGATGAGTACACAATATATTATCACTATGACCGATTATTTGACAAGATGGGTTGACGCAACATGATTGATTGATTGTACTGCTACAATTGTAGCACGGTTCTTGTTCGATAATGTTGTCACTTGGTTTTGGTTGTCCGAAGATATTGATGAGTGATCAAGCAAGTCATTTAATGAATTGCACTATTAGCGCAATGATGGAGGATTTTAATATTCATAACAAGAAGAGATATCTCTATCATCCGCAATAAAATGGGACAGTCGAAGCATTCAATAAGGTTTTGGAGCATACGCTCACCAATGTCTGCAATGAAAGCTGCAATAGTTGGGACTTAAAGATTCCTGGGATCTTACGGACTTATCAAACCACCTGAAAATGTTTGATAGGGAAGATACCATTCAAGTTTTCATACCTCCAAGAAGAGGTGATGCTAATGTAATATCGTGTTCCACGTCTATGCATCACAGCGACAACAAGTATGGATGAAAAAGGAATGCTAGAAGAATGCTTATCATAGTTGTTACAGCTTTAAGAAGATCATTTTGTCACAAGATTTCACCAATGCATTGAAAAGGATTTCCAAAAGGCATGGCATGATCAAAACATCAAAATGAAGCACTTCCAGCAAAGCGATATGGTACTACTCTATGATAGTAGGTTTGCGAAACACCGAGGTAAGTTGAAAATGCATTGGTTAGGTCCCTGTTGTAATCAATCAGATTGCAAGGGTACCAGTAATACACATAAAGAATCATATAAGCATAATAGATGCAAGAGACAAGAATGATAGATAGAATAGAAAATTATATTACTCAATACACATGTGGTTTCATACAATAAACTGAACCAAGTATCTATCTGGCTCAACAACCTATTTATACATTTACAAAATAGTTATAGTAACTAGTTGTCGGTTCAACCAATCGACATGACCTATGAGGCCGACCTAATATACAATTAGTCCACTAATGAGTCTAGTGACTAGTCATCTAAGACGATTAGCTCTTCCAACATCTCCCCCAGGAACAAAATCTTTCTTCATTCTGAAGAAATAGGGGAGGTGGAAAAACTTTTGTCTCAAGTAGCTTCTAAAATTGCTTTGTCATGGACTGTGTTGTATGATTGATAGTTGATTCTATATGCATACTTCCACAATTGATCCTGTTGTGACTGCTAACTAGTGTTGGAATTCTTACCAAGTGTGGAGTACCTTCTAGATATTTATGGTCACCGTTGTCAGAATCGACAAGTTTGAGATCTTAATTTGTATAGACAAGTATACAATGTTGCTCATTCCATGGCCTAGAAGTTTTTCTATCTCCTCAACAATGTCCAATAGTCTTTCCATATGCAGACAACTCTTGTCAAGAATGTATAAGGTGGGGCTGCATTGGCTTATCCACTGGTTTGTGTGTTTTCCTAATTTGTCTAGTTTTGTTGTTTCTAATACAAGTTGATCTTCAATTATCTTCTCTGTCACTTACATATTTCCTTTCCAACTTTGTAGTGACTTAATGAGCCCACACATATCCCATACCTGCTCAAGTACTTGTCTGTAATAGGTGAACCAGCTTCTCAGGAATTCTTCTCTCACAATAGATTCTTCAATGTGTTCTTTCAATACTTTATGAGCTTCTGAAAATGTTGTATACTGATTTCTCAATAGTACAGAGGTCTCTTCTGCATGTTCTTCCTTTTTTTCCTGTAATTGTTCTTGGAAGCTCAACATGACACTTTAAAACTGTTGGTATGTTTGTTCCAACAATCTGTCAGTGTCGAATATTTCTAGTACTGGCATGACTTGTCTTGCCAATTCTCTGCATCTTGTTAGAAATTCCGTTAGTTCTTTCTTGAATTTTTCAATTTGTTTCTTTCTTATTTATTTTCATAGTCTTGATTATTTACTTAGGGCCTCAATTAGTCGGTCCATCTATTCATCTCTGATATTTTGTGTGTCCATTATTGTGGCCAATCCTAACTGGGCTAGGTGAATGACTAATGGTACATGTTGTTGTGTCAGCTGTATTTTCTTTTGTTGATCTTCTTCTGTTTTCTTTCTCTATTTTCTTTCTTTTCTTTGTTGTTGGTATTTCTCTCTATTATGTGCTTCGACTACTTCTGTTGGTGATGGAACAACCTGTGGTTATTATGCGGTGCTTCTTGGTATGTTGTGGTTTAGTAACTTTGTTTTGGGGAGGGGGATAATAGATGGTGGTGTAAGTGAAGGTGGTGTGGAGGAGGGAAGTGTGGATGAAGGCAATGTAGGTGAGGGTAGTTGTGTTGAATACTATGGAGGGTTTGGGATAGAATATATCGATAGAGTGTTTTATACCACTAGTGGTGGTTCAATAGGTTCATTGGACTCAACATATTCTATGTGGTTGACCATTTCTTGATTTAGTGCTAGTACTTTGACTTGTTCATTTTTGACAAGTTCATCTGAGATGTTTCCTTCATATTCTTCATTAAATGAAAGTAGAGTATTTTCGATGAATGGTATGAATGATGAGATTTGGGATGCAACAATTTCATAGGTTTTATTGGGATTTCTTTGAAATCTGGATTCAATGACTCTGGTAATCTATGGTTTTGGTACATAACTTTATGGTTGGTTAGGGAGTTGGGGGATGGAGAGCATTTGTTGTGAGGTCCTTGAATCAAAAACTTGTTTTATAATATTCAGTTACTGAACGTAAAGAAAAAGGTTGGGAAGTTGGTTGATAAACTCTTGTAGGTCGACATTATTATCAAATTGGGTCTGAAGTCTTCCAGGTAATTCTTGCATGTATGGATTTGTTGGTGTAACAGATGTCGGGGTTGGGGATGGAGGTGATGGAGTGGAAGTTAAATCAATAGAATCAAATTGAAGAGGAGTAACGATTCTTACCTTTTTTTTTCTTGGATTCTTTGCTTCTTCTTCGATTAACTTTTTAAATTGGTCTTTGAAAGATATCTTACTCTTGGTAGCGTCCTCTAATATTTTGACAGCGATAACGTGTATCTCATCTTCATCATTGGATTCTTATAAAAGAATAATTTTTTTTTCCCTTTTCCTCTAAGCGTAGTTATTCTCTTCTTTCAAGCTTTAGATATTTCAACATCGACTACTTGATAGATTTTTTGTTTGGTCATAGCATAATCTAGCAGCAAGTTATTAGATTGAGTTTGCTCATCTGTTTGTTCTACTTCCTCCTCCTATCATGTCGGTTCAATTTTTTGTTGCGTCGACAGTACTAAGGCTACTTGAAGAGTGGTTACCTCCTTTGTTGGGGTGTCCTCTAGGGTAAAAGTGCTGACATGAAGATGTACTTCATAGTCCTCCTCTTTTTCCTGGTCATTCAAAGGCTCGATAATCGACCAATTAATATTATTTACAATTATTGGTATGGTTATCTTAATGTTAGATTGTTTGGATAGTTCTACAAAGATATCATCAATTGAGGGATAAAAATTGGGAGGCTTAGCCTTTCCTCTAGCTCCTAGGATGCATGAACCAGATTACAGTGTTGTCCAACTCTAACTGGATATGTGTTGATGGCAGCAAACTTATTCGAATATTCTATGGTAGCCTCCATATGGTCCTTCTAATTTTTAAGTTTTGGAACCAAATGCCTAGAAAGTCCCTAGCCACTTCTAGTTCCTGAGGATTCCTAGCCATTGAAAATGGTTTGAAATTCCACATATCAAATCTTGTTGGCTCATCGAATTGTGGATCTATGACAGGTCATATGTAGTACATTGCAATCCATATGATTAAATATGGGAATCTGATTGGTGTGCCTTCCTCTTGAAACTTTACACAAATATTCTTAATAATATCTGTGAGGTGTTATGCCCATCGCTAAGTTTTTCATGTTTTTGCAACGTTCTCAAGGGCTTCCAGCATGTCGATTTTTTAGTCACATCTGTTCCCTATAGTTGTTAGGCCTGTAGAAAAGATCTTTTCTACTATTTTGGTTTTAGTGTGCTAAATTTGGATGATTACCAGTCCTCTAGAATTCTTTCCTACTGGAGTTCTTGTTAGATTTTCGACTAGTCTTGGATTTGATCCTATGGGAAGTGGTTCACCTTTGTTTGATAGTCCTATAAGTGTGTAGATGAACTCGACAGACACTTCTATAGGTCTATCGAAATATAATTTTCCCTTGTGGTACCTGCTAGCAATGAAATTTTCTATAATCTCCTTTGTTCCCCTAAAAGTTTCCATCATTGGTGCATTCAGGTAGTTTAGAATGGTGTTGGTGCTCACTTTTTGTGTTTCCGATGTCATTTTTCTATCTTTGTATGAGCATTGTTTGATTTATATCCATAATATTTCCCAGGAGTATTCCAAGGCTTTTGCTTTTTGGATGTTTTCCAGCCTTTGTACTAATGGGGTTGTAGCAGTTTCTAACATTTTTGTTTTGCTTGTTGTAGATCTTGTCTTTTTTGGTGTTATTTTGTCATTAAAATTATCTTATTCTTGCACAAGTATCTTGGTATCAAGAGTTTGATCTATATGAATTTATATCTCTTCGTGGAGTGATGATTGGTATTCATCTGGTGTGGTATTTATATGCAGAGAGGGCGGTGATCTGTTTGATCAAGATATCAATGGTGTATTTGACTGTGAAGGACACTATGTCGAGGTTTCTTTTAATGCATGATGGTTTTGGCACTCCTTTTGTCGATGATCATGATGAATTGATTGAACTGTTGGGCCTTCTTTTCATTGATATGCATCATGATTGTGAAAATGTCGGTGTAATGGGTGGTATTCGTCATGTTGATGGTTATGCTGTCGATAGCTATTTCTTCCAAATGGTGTTCTGCTACTTCCTTCTTGAGAGTTTATCGAAGGTCCTATCATTTTGATTTTGTTGTATTGTTTCCTTTGTTGATTTTTAGGTTTTTATGGTCTTTTTTTATTTTTCAAATTTTTTGTTAACGGTTATGAAACCATTTTTTTTCTAGATTTTTTATTTTTTGTACCGCTTTAATCGGGAACCATTAACAAGTTTCCAAAATAAATTTCCTTGTAATTTTGTCATTCGAATTGATCCATTAGCATTGATTTCTTTGAAAATATAAGGTCCCATCAACTCTATATACAATTTTTTCAGTTTCTCGTTCAGTCGACTGTTATACAATAATATAAGGTCTCCAACTGACAGGTTTTTATTTGTAATGTTTCGGTAGTTCCACACTTTCTATTGTTGTTTTTGGATCCCTTAGTGATGTATTGAAATGAGTCCATGTTCCTTGAGCTTAGGTAGTTGCATTAATTGTTATTTCTTAGCCTCTTCAACATCAATGTGCAATAAGTCGACAATTATTGGTGTTTGTTGTTGAAAGTGTATAGGGACAACTGCTTCTTGGCCATAAACAAGTCGTAATGGTATTTTGTCTATCGATCATTTGTATGCTATTATGTATTCCCATATGACAGTAAGAATTTTCTCATCCCAATCAGCTTTGTCTGTATTGCATATTTTTGTTAGACGTCAAATTTTTGTTAAATGCTTCAATTGTACCACTGGATTGACGATGGTAAGTTGTGCTCCTTCTATGTTCAATTTTGAATTGGTATATTAAAGCTGCAATAGTTTTGTTAATAAACTGTGACCCCTAATCATTGATCAAGGTCAGTAGAAAACCGAATCTGGTAATAATATTTTTTGTATATAAATTTTGCAACTACTTCACTATAACAGTTTTCGACGGGTTCTACCTCTGCCAATTTAGCGACGTATTGGACTATTTTTATAATATAACATGCTCCAAACCTTCTAGAAGGTATTGGGAATGGTCCTATAAAGTCGATCACCCAAATTTTGAATGTTAAACTTTGGTTTACCGATATTAAGGGCATATTAGTGCTTGGTAGGGGTCGACCTAATCATTGAAAATGGTCACATTTATTGACAAATTTTCAACAATCACGGTATAATGTCAGCCACCATAATCCTAACTATTGGATTTTCTTAGCAGTCATTTCAAACTGAAAAAGTCATCTAAATGGGAAATAGTGTGAATCATGTATTATTCTTTCTCTTTCATGATCCAGAATGCATCGACGGAGTATCTCGTCTAGGCCAAGTTTATAGAGGAACCCATTTATTATGCTGTAATGTGCATCTTTCATTGTTATTTTTTTTCTTTTTGTAGCTCATTCCTTGTGGTGCTTGTCCATTTTCTAAAAATTGTGCTATCGCTTCTAGTTTGGTAGGTACAACTTCCACTCTAAACATATGTGCATCTGGTAGGTCATCTTTGACTCAAGTTGGCTTCACCCCATGTCGATTCTCAACAAGTGGTCAAGTCTGACATTTAATTTTCTTGGTCAGACTACGACTTCAAACTCACAATATTGAAATAATACTAACCATCAACATATTCTTCCATGATGGAGAGGATTATTTACTAGATATTTCAATGCTTGGTGATCGGTGTAAAACACAAAAGTGTTAGATAGCAAATAGTGTCTATACTTTTGAAGTGCGAAGACCATTCCTAGTGCTTCCCTTTGTGTCGTGGATTAATTACATTCGGCTTTGTTCAATTTTATGCTACTGTAAATAATTGAATAATCCATTCCTTCATCTCTTGGTTGTGTCAGTATTGCACCAATTGCTATCTCAGATGCGTCGATGTGTACATTAAATTTTACTGACCAATTTAGGAATCAGAGAATAGGTGCTTCGACTAGATTTTTATTTAAAGCGTCGAACAATGCATTGCATTATTTAGTCCATTCATATTTCTGATTTTATTTTAGTAACTCTTCTAGAGGATATATCATGTCTAAATAATGACAAATAAATTTCCTATAATAGGCTCTATGCCCTAATAACACTCTGACTTGTTTTGTGTTAACTAGAGGTTTCAAGTCAAGAATTATTTTGTTTTTTACAAAATCGACCTTGATTCCTTCTTTGCATATAATATGTCCTAGTAGGATTCCTATAGGGGTTACCAAAATACATTTCTTTATGTTCAGTGATGGATGAATTTTTCAGCATGAATTTGTAAGAGGAAATATACAACCATTGTTTTGTAGATGTATTCCTATAATGATTTAAGGATTTTTCTTGAGAATAGATCTGGTGTATTTTTCATAACGAACAACATGAATTTGTAAGAAAATGAGCCAAATTTACACACGAATGTTGTTTTATTTTGATCTTCCTTTTCACTCAATAGTTGACTATATCCTGAGAATCCATCTGTAAATGAGTAGCATTCATGTCCTACAATTTCAATGAGAATTTCATCTACAAAAGGAGTTGGGAATGGGTCAGTCAAGGTGACTTTGTTTAGCTCACGGAAATCTACACAGATTCTCAATATTGTTGGGTCATGCTTCTTTGGTTGTACGAACATTGGGCTTTCCCATTCTGACCAGTCGATAGGGTAGATAATTATGGTCATTAACATATTGTCAATCTCTTTTTTCATTATCTCTATATATTTATGAGAAAGTTTGTAATGTTTTTTCTTTATGGGTATTGCATTGGGTTTAAAATCTATCTTCATTTCGACCATTTCCTGAACTAAACCTTTAAGCTATTTATAATCTTGTGTGAAGATATCTAGAAATTATTTTAGTAGGTTAACTATTTATGTCCTCTTCTCCTCATTCCAATATCTCTGATTCTTGCCATTTTTAGTCCATCATCATTAGAGATGTTGACTTCATTTGTTTTAACCTTTGCATCCATCCATTCTTATGCCTTGTGTTTTTTAGTTTGTCGACTTCCTTCCTTGAATTGTGAAAATGATGTTGGGAAGTCTTTTGTTTCCATCCGGTTAGGTTCATCTTTTTGAGTTGATTCAAACTTGAATATTGTTCTAATTGGTTTCTTCATTTCTAGATGGTCAGATTTCCATTGAAATATTTTTCCTTTTGTACGCTCGGTTTATAGTCGAAGTCTTGTCAGCTGTGGTATTTTATTTGACCGAATATTATGACATGGTGCTTTTGGTCGGTTGTGGATTTCTGTCAAACTTTTATTAACAACCTATTTTAGGAATGTTTTTATATGTTTTATAGCTTCAATTAGTTGGTCATATTATGGTATAAACTTGAATTATTTGATGAAATTTTATTTAAGTTTGTTCCATACGAACATTTCACCTCGTCCTTCCTCCATCTTGTACCACTTATTTGGTAAATCATTTAGTGCTAATGGAAATAGGTGTAGACATGTTCTCTCATCTTTATAACAAATTCTTTTCCATTTTTTTCACATGTACTTATGTTTTTTTCAGGGTCTTGACCTTGTGTAAAGATTGGTATTTGTGTCTGGTTTGTTATCTTCTTTCCTCCAAATATTTCAAAAAAAATACGTTGAAGTTATTGACCATGTTTGTAGTCTCAACTAGTGGGTATCCCACCATCGAGTAGCTTGACCCGTAAATGTTTCGAGAAGGATTTGAACTCAAACGTATTCACCTATGATTTTTGATACTTGTTCAATATTAAGGACTCGTGATTCTCTCTCTTTATACCAAAGTGAATGTTTGTTTTCTTTTTTGATTGGTGGTAAAGAAGGGTATTTCCTAAATTTTCTTTCGAATATTTATTGTATTATGGACACATAAAAACATTGACTTGTCTATTTTTTCTGGAATGGCCTGAATGGTACAACACTCCCTTGCTTGTAGCTCGTAGTTTTCCACTTCCCATTCGTATAATTTTTTGTTTGAGTTATAACCAACCGAATATGGGTTTCCCAGATGAAGTTCTCCATATATATTTGGTTCAGTATATTCGTCATTTTTTTGTATTTGATATATCTGTCGGGAATTGGATTCTTCAACAATGGTTTTTGTCCATGGTTCACCTTGTGAGAGATGGGTAGGGACAATTATTTCTTCCCATTTCCTTTAATTTCTACCCTTTATTTATCTAGTGAAATTGAATCCTTTATCTTTCGACCCCATGGTTGGCACACTAAGGATGGAAAGGAGTTGGATCCTTCATTAGGGTTAATGATTTCGAAATCGACTTTTGTGGTAATACCTTTCATGGTTGTGTCAAAATTCCACCAAACACCAATAGGTTCAATGAGTCCTTGGGTGGATAGTCTTAAATATATGCCTAATTCACTGATTCGAGTTATGCCTAATTGTTCCCACGTATCTATTGTCATAATTTTTACTTGAGATCTGAAGTCGAGAATGACTTGTCGGACATGGTATCCTTCAATTTCTAAGTCGACAAGTGGGTCAGCATCATTTTTATCTTTTTGGTTTAAACTGCAAATACTTTTATCTTATTTGTCTGTGCCAGATTTGTTCTTGATATTGTATCATAATTCAATAAATTTTGCAATGGAATTATCTTTTTGTAATAGATTAATTAATTCTTGAGACATCTTTTGTCGAGTATCATCGTTTTCTTCATGTGTAGCTAATTATTTAAAAATGTTTGATGAATCATTATATAATTGTTTTTGTATTACAGGATTAGGATAGTCATATTTATTCTTTATCATCCTTATTCTAGGATTGTCATTTCCAATTTTAGTACCTTGTCTAGTGACTATTTGCAAATTCTTTGTATGAGTAACATCACATGTTTGGACACTCAAAAAGACATTAACATTCTTCTTTTTATTGATTTTGTCTAGCATGGTGGGACAATCCTCTAACGAATGATTACCAACACCACAACTAGTACAAAACTTGAGTTCGGTTCAATCCGTATATGGACAGTTAGCATGTCGATGTCCTTTGTTCAAGCACATGTAGCATTGGATCGGTTATCATGGTATGTTTTCCAAATTCGGAAAGCATCGGCCTCGACCTGCATATCCCCCACGACGATTATCATATCAGTGCTCGTACCTTTGGCCTTCGTACCTTTTATTTATCTATTCATTCTGGTCATTGTTATTCCTTGGAATGTTATCGTTATTATTCTGTGTAACAACATTTTTTTGGTACACCACGTTGTAGTTCTGTCGATTCTTCAAATTTAGTTGAAATTCAGTTGTTGCATGGATTTTGACCTTGCATATTGCGCACCAGGAGTATTTTTCATTTTTCATACTGTATGGATAATATTTTATCTAGTATATACCATGTTCCTTGCAGATGTTGCAAAATCATTTCAATTGAACAAAGACTACATCTTATCGACTAATTCCTTGTCAGAAATTATCTTTAGTGTTCCTGGTGATTGAGCATTTTGTACACTAGACGTCTTGGACCTTGAGTTTTAAATCTCGCAGCAAGTTTTGCATTATCTCCAATTGTTTCTTGATATGGTTATCAACAGGGTGCACCCGTTAGTCCTCATCCATTTCAAATTGCAACTCCTTTGTAAGTGAATCGTCATAGGTATTAAACGTGTCTAGTCTAATATGCATCTATATCTTTTGTAAAATTCCTAAAACAAACCATTGGATTATTAATTTCTCATCTATGTTATAGTATAGCTAGATGAGTAGTTATTTCAGTCTTTTCTCATACTCCCAGACTGTTTCTATCAATTTCTGGACAATCGTTTTGAATTTCTTTGCTATAAGATGCTTCACATCTGGAGTCTTGAAGAATGATAGAAATTGTTGTTTAATTTCTTCCTTTGCAACATTCAACATTTTTTTATTATATGGCATATACCATGTAAGTGCCCACTTTTTCAAAGCACCGATGAACTGCGCCATCTATCGATCCTCATTTGTACTAAGTGTTTGCTTCCTAGGTCAAGTCACAGATGAACCAATGTCATTTGTGATATTCATTTCCATTACAGAGGGGTATGTGTACAGAGATGTGCACCAAGTCTCTGACGTCAGTGTCTCCTTCAGGAAGTGGTGGGGGTGGTGGTGGTATAATTTATTTAACTCTATTTTTTTCACAGTTTTATTCGACAGAAATTTCATTTCCATTGGAGGTATTTTTTGTAGTTGTTGGTTCATTATTGACAAGTGGTCGATTTATATCGACTCCTTCTGTCAATATCTAATTAAATTTCTGCAACTCGGATATCCTTTCTTTGGAATCCAACTATTCTGTATTATCTAAAGCTGTGATTGGATAGTGGGGTTCTCCTTCATATCCTAGGTAGAGTAGATGGATGTTGCGGTTATATGAGTATGACTAAAATGTAACCTAGTTTCCTTCCTTCGGTTAGAAAATTACAAAGGTTCAACATCATTTCGATCACCATCTAGTTGAATCCATACACCCAACTCACCAACTCGTAGTCTTAGGTCTTCTTCAACAATTTCCTACACTCAAGACCTCTAGTTTAGAATTTATCGGAGACTGAGGTCTAATATTTTGGGGTATATCAATTTCGAGAGCTTCACGCTACTATATCCACAAATATTCTTCAATGAGTGACACTTCTTCATCTACTCCCTCTTCATGTCAGTCATGACCTGACTCTAGTGGATTCTCTTCATGTTCTGTCACTCTAGTGATCATTCTTCTCTGGAGCACAACAGCCTTCTCTCTAATCTCTTCCCTTATATTATGCCACTTTTCTTTTTCTATCTTCTGTAAATATGGATTACTTTTGTGAGTCACTATATGAATTATCTCCTTCTTTTCCCAACTTTTAATTGATGGAAGTGTCATCTTTGCAAGTCGACTAGAATTCCTCTACTCTACCCCGAAACATTACCAACTACCCCCCTTAGCCGACCCGAACTCTTTAGTAAGACCGAGTTCTCCTATTTATTTTCATTGAAAGTACTCCCACTCTCTTTATTTGACAAATTTTTCCCATGCTTTTTGTTTTTCTTCCTAGTTAGTTTTAGATGGAAGTTCTATTAATAACGGACGAGGTTCGACAATATGGGTTGTGCCCCTATCGATCAAGAACTTGAACAAAAGATTTAGTAACGAACAAGGAAACCATTCGGTGAATTTGTTATACAACCTCTCTTGGATGCTTTCAATAGAGACCCTTTCTTCCACAGCACATTCTTCACAAAAATTGTATGCGATTCTTTCGAACCACTCTGACAGATTTGTACATCCTCCTCTTGTCAATTTCTATAGTAACTCTTTATCCTTAGTTTCTGCCAAATGATTCATCCAGTAGATTCTTTAAATATTTAGGTACTGACTCAAAAAAATTCTCATGTGTCTCAGAGAAGAACTTCTTCATGGCTTGCACAATAGTCAGTCTATTTCTCCTCACGTAATCCACCAAATAGTTCACAATTTTATGCTCCCACCATTTCTTAATCTCATGCTATGCGATCATATGGTCATAGTCATTTCATCCATATATGTACTACCGGGAAGGGAACCAATTATGTAATCAATCATATTGCAAGGTTACCACTAATACATATGAAGAATCATATAAACATAACAGATGCAAGAGACATGAATGGTAGACATAATAACAGATTATATTACTCAATACACATGTGCGTTCATACAATAAACTGAACCGATTATCTATCTTGCTCAATAGCCTATATATACATTTATAAAACAGATATAGTAACTACCTATCGGTTCAACCAACTGACATGAACTATGAGGCCGAGCCAATATACAATTAGTCGACTAATGAGTTTCGCCAGATAACGAAAATAGCTCCTCCACCAATACCTATGTAATCAACTTCATTTTCGACGGAGGTGGGGTATAGTTGGAGCAGCTAAATGGTGTAATGTTGCATAAGTTAGTGAATGGAATCTAGCTAAATCCCTTCCAGAATAGCTAGTTGTGGCGCGATGCTTAAGGAATTACGCAGAAGAAAATAATAATAATAATAATAATATAAATGTAAGAGGTGTTATAGAGGAATCTTCCACATTGGAAGTCAGTGGGAGTGACAGGAAAAATCTTGACGTCGTAGCATGGAAGCAGTTTGGCGATATCCGTGGTGATGCGATATGGTCAAATCCAGTAATTAAACCAGATGAGCGATGTTGAAATTCGAAGGCATGTGCACTTATGGGGAATCTGACCATTAGATCAGAAGAATCGGTAGCGAATCTAGTCGATTGTTGATGGATTTGGTCATGATGAATAGAAAAATTTCGCACAGGTTCTTCTAAGCTATAAGAATTGGAAGGGTTCAAGTTTGATGAACCATTGGGACTATTGAGCTTAACAGAGCATAGAGAGATAGAAGATCCTAGTTGTGAGGTCATGAGTCATTGAGTTACAGCCATGGAACAAGTAAATTAGAGTGGTAGTGTTCATGACTCATCTCCAATCAGCACACCAATTATAAAGGAGAGGCTCACTCTATAGACAGGATCTCCGCTGATTCCATAGAATAAGAGGGATGGAAATATTCCCAAGTTTCCCTTGTAGAGGAAGAAAACCACGGGAAGTTCTACCTGGGAAAAAGTAGAATTAGAGGAACATACCATACCATGGACAACTGGAGGTGAAGAGTCCATGGCGAGGAAGGGGGTGATGACTGTGGACATCCCTAGGTATATCCCCCCATGCAAGAGCAGCATGGCCCAAGTTAAATTGACCAAGAACCAGAGATACCCCATTAGGATGTCGGCAACGCTAACTTGAATCCATTGCACATTGAATATTGTACCATTTTTTATAAAAATGACTTATAGTGATCATGACTTGTTGGTGTATACCAAATGTACAACTGATTTGTATGAGTCACAAGGTTAGGGGGATGGAGGACCAATTGTTCACACACCATAGCAATGGGGGATGGGATTACAGAGGTCGGGGATGTTAGGCCTCATGCATATGCCACTATTTTGTCATACAATGAAAGCAAATGCATGTGTGAAGTAGTGCTTGTTTCTCTTTCATGGAGGATATTTGTGGTTAGATACAAAGATACCAGTCACTATGGAGTTAATTTCACAAATAATTTGGTTTCTAATGCAAGGGATTGATCTGTCATATCACTTTCATGGAAAAAGGAAATGACGTGATATTGGCAGTTAGGTTAAAGAGGAAATATGATGTGGTCCTTGAAAACTAGGCCTATGTTATCAATACAAGTAATGACCATGCATTTTGAGTCATAGCCAAGATGTTGGCTGTGAAAATGGTAAGGAAAAATTGATCGCACCAGTGTACTTCTTGCATGATAGCGTGCATAGAGTAGTGGGTCAAGGCCATACAAATGAATTGGTGCTTTTTATGCTAAATAATTTGAAATAGGACACGATTCTCGTCGAGGAAGGTAAGCGACCCTTCACTTATTCTTGGTTATTGATATTAATTATGCTAGTTGGATGGATGGAGCCCATTTATTATCAGGGCCTGGAAGTTGAAGTCTCTGAGGTATGTAAGGGAACAAGGTATTAAAATTTGGGGTATATCAACAAAAGGGATTGACTGATTGACTACACAATACAGTTGTACCTCTATTGGGATGCGTTGTGTCTTGCAACATAAAAGGTTTTGCACCTTTCTGTGGAGGCAGCGATGAAGTATCGATGGTAACAATATTTGTGATGGGTTCGCACGTAATTCATGTTCAAGCATGACGAGATGGGGAAACTAAGTGGCTTACCACTGAGTACAAGTTGAAGGACTAGGAACTTGACACTATAATTGATTATTGTCCTACCGAGTGGAAAGTCCGGGTAAGCAGCGATGCGTTATCGGATATTGTAGTGGTCCCCCCACCTAATTCCCCTATAGACTAGACACAAGCGCAAGAAAGTGAGCAAGAATCACAAGAGGAGTCATCCAAGACTCCGACGGACTCCAAGATGGAACAACAGTTCATATAAGGCAGAACAAAGCAAAGGTACGAGCAGGATGAAGGTAGCAACACCGAACAATCAAAGGTGACTAGGTGACTCACATTCTCACTGTGATCACCACAACAACTGTTGTGAGTGAGGTGCAGTTAAAAAAATACTCGATAGATTTTTTAATGAGATAAAGAATCTATTACAATATAACTAATGTAGTTTTAGAAAAGGTGTTGCAAGCATATATGTTGCAGAGAGACATAGAGTTGTGCACCAGTAAAAGATTCATAATTTTGTAGATTTCATTGCAGGTGTTGGAAACAAAAAGGGAGGACGTTGATCTGATGTTGAACTAGTTCCATACAATTAATGTTGATGTCAAGAAGTTTCTAACCTACATCTTGGTGCAATTCCAAAATACCATGCACCAGGAGCTCGTCTATGGGGAGGAAATGATTGGCGACCATTTCGTGAAGTCGCAAGAACAAGAGGTGCTGGAAAAAGAAAAAATAGAGAACCTAAATAAGGCACATGAGGTAGAGATCATAGAAAAGGAGAAGGTCTTGGATGATAAGGAGCAGCTATAGAAATCCATTTCATTTTCCTATTAGGAGATCCCTGACATCACAGTGGAGATGTTTATGGAGGCCAATATTATGTGCCTAGGATTGGTCATCCTAGACCTAAAGAAAGAAAATGAAAAACTTCAGGAATGTGAAGTTTAGAGCACTTTGCCATAACAAATTGTCGATCATAAGATGAATATTGAAGATGTGCCAACATAGCTTCAAGAGAACGAGAGGGAGGCCAAGAGAGTTGCAGATGAAACCACACAGTTTTAGATGAGTGTGGTTCAGGATGAGCAGCTACAACAACTATGAATGCAACTACATGAGTTCAAGGCACACTTAACCACAATGCAAGAATATCTCAAAATGATGACACCCATAGTGCATGTGATTAAGGTGACAGATTTGAAATTATAGTAGCAAAGAGCCAACAAATCCAAGGGGTGCCATTAGTGCTGCACAACTTATGTAGATGAATTCTAGGACATAAGCGAGAAATTGGAACTAAAGGAGGTCACTGCACTTCAAGCTTCACAAGAGAGTCGCAAGCAAGTCACTGAGGAATCTAAAGAGCATCTGATGGAGTAGGATGCATAGGAATGCGTAGAAGTCAGCATGAAGGAAAAGGAAATGGTTGATGAGGTCAAACAACAATATGAGGACTTCAAGATCAAAATCAACACGTACAGAATATCTAGCTATCATGGCTCGAGGATGAGCCACAAGGTTGTGTTGGGGGGCTATTGACAGGCGATATGGATGTGCAAGCAGCAAAAGTCGAATAATAGTTCACAAGAAAGAGAAGACGAGAAAATTCGGATTGGTCATGATTTTGTAGTTTTTGGTCTAACTAAGTTAGAAAGTAGTTAGAAGTGGACCATTTTCTAAAGGTGTGAGACCATATAAACACTTACAAAGGTAGTAGGAAAGGAAACCAAACAAATTGAAGAGAATCAAGAGATGAATTGATAGAGAAAGAGATCAATGAATTGTCAAAGGGATTATGTTGTTGTTCTATCTTACGAACTATTTTTTTGATGTATTTTTTAGACATGTTTTAACTTGCGAAGTAATGTGATATGGGTGATGATGTCAGAAAC
This sequence comes from Pseudotsuga menziesii, assembly GCA_001517045.1. Classification (NCBI taxonomy): domain Eukaryota; kingdom Viridiplantae; phylum Streptophyta; class Pinopsida; order Pinales; family Pinaceae; genus Pseudotsuga; species Pseudotsuga menziesii. The sequence goes on from LPNX011108001.1 coordinate 387,262, forward strand.
TCTACGTCTCGATCTATGACTTTATGTTTGCTACGTTTATGGTTTTGAAAATGTTATCAGAATGATTAACTGCAGCGATATGGTTTATATTCATGAATGATGCGATGTATCTTCATAATGAATGATTCCATATTTGTCGATCTCTTTATGAAGATAATTAGATGACTAGATATGATGTGAATGGTTTGTGATGTGTTTGAATATTAATAAGTGATGATTAAAACCCTTTTCTTGAATATCTGTTTAACATTGACAAAACAAAAAAGTAGGTGTGCAAGTCCTCTTCTTTATTATATTTTTATCATTTAAGCAATATGATCTTAGGATATTATCTGAGAGAATAACATGCATAGAAATCAATCACAAGAGACAATAGACACAAAGTTTTCCTTGTGGAAACCATAAAGGACAAAACCCTGTAACTTCCTTAGAGATAGAATGAGCACCAATGGAATCAATAAAACCAAAAGATAGAAAGATGATCTCCAACAGTTTTTCTCTCTCCCACTTGTGTGAGATCCTCTTCTCTCACCTATGTGCTATAGCTGGGTGAGTGTATGTTACAAATAGAGAGGCTCAGTCTCTATTTATACTAGTTTCTAACTTGACAATTACTTACCAAGGCCAAATTCTCTAGGAGAGTCTAATAACCCTAGTGCCCCTCAACTATGGGGACTTTTCCCCCCCAATCAACAAGGAGGGTTAACCTCAACTCAATTGTGGGGACAATGGCCTCGACTTACAATGGAGGGTTAAAATCAATGACTTTACATGACCTTATTATGTTAATGACTCTCCCAATAGGGACATCATGGTACAAACAAATACCAATGATTCTCCCAATAGGAACATTACGGTACGATATAAGATATACAAGTGAATACATTCCATAGTTACAAATACATCAACACTCCCTCTTAAGTAGGAAGGTATTCTCTCGACACAGTTCATTAGCAAAAGTCTCCGTCACTGGATCACCACTAGATCATCATCAAGTATGGATCATCATCATCATTGCTTCCTCTATCTCGAACAAATGGTGTTATCTCTCAATTCTACTCATCACAGGAATTTATATAGAGGCAATCCTTTTTCATGTTGGTTGTAGGTCTAGCCTCCATGTAGGTATTTATCTTCTTCAACACTTATATTTGACCATATGAGGAACACATAAAACAACGATGTCATAAAGTCCTTCCCAACACTCACATCCATCGGCATGGTAGGACACACCATCTACCATCCGAGGAAAGGCCCAGCACTTGCATCTGACCATGGGAGGAACACATCCAACAACCATGTCAGAAAGGATTTGCACTTACATCTGACCATGGGAGGAACACATCCAACAACCATGTCAAAACGGATTTTCACTTACATTTGACCATGGGAGGAAAACATCCAATAACCAGGTCACAAAGGCTCTGCACTTACATCATACCATGGGAGGAACACATCCAAAAACCATGTCAAAAAGGATCTGCACTTACATCTAACAATGGGAGGAACATATCCAACAACCATGTCAAAAAGGATCTGCACTTACATTTGACCATGGGAGGAACACATCCAACAACCATGTCAGAAAGGCTCTCCACTTACATCTGACCATCGAAGGAGAACATCCAAGAACCATGTCAGAAAGGCTCTACACTTACATCTAACCATTGGAGGAACACATGCAACAACCTTGTCAGAAAGGCTCTACACTTACATCTGTCCATTGGAGGAACACATCCAACAACCATGTCAGAAAGGATTTACACTTACATCTGACCACGAGAGGAACACATCCAACAACCATTTCAGAAGGGCACATGTACTCATCACTTCCCCTTAGAGGGAACCTCGATCTAGAGAACACCAAGGTTCTCCCTAAAGTACTCAAACTTCACTCTCCCTAATGGTTTGTTTAACACATCATCTATCTACTCGTTCATCGCAACACACTGAAGCTTCCCTGCTCCTCTCTACACCATATCCCTAATATAGTGATATTTGATCTCTATATTCTTCGACTTGTCATGGAACATCGGGTTCTCAGACAACTTCACACAACTCGGGTTGTCGCGATATATACAAGTAGCATCCAACTAGAGATCAAATAAATCAAATATTTGCTTCCTTATCCACACTGCTTCACAACTAGCTGAATAAGCTACAATATACTTGGATTTGGCTGTACTCAGTGCCACGTATGATTGCTTCCTACTAAACAAAGAGATCACACCTGATCCCATACTGAAGCAGCACCCCAAGTGCTCTTTCTATCAAATGGAATTGTCTACTCAAATATAAATCCACATAGCCTTCCAGGTTAATATTTTGATTCACCTCATACTTTAGCCCATAATCAAACTTACCCTTCAGGTACCTCAGAATATTCTTTGCAGCAATCAGGTGAATATGTCTCAGATCTGCCAAGAACTGGCTCAATGTGTTCATAGAAAATAAAATTTCTGGTCTTTTATTTTTCAGGCACATCAAGGACCCAATCATCTGATGATACATCGTAGCATCAACCGACTTTGATGAAGCATCACTCAATAGATTCAGGTTTGATTCCATAGGTGTGGTCATGGCCTTGTAGTACATCATCTTGAACCTCTTCGGGATCTCTATTGCATACTTCCCTTGTCCCAAGGTTATTCCATCTGCATCCTGCCACACCTCCATGCCTAGAAAGTAATGCATCATATATAGGTCCTTCATCTCAAAATTGATAGAAAGTCTCCTTCTTGCATCTCTAATGAGTTCTTCTTTTCTTGTGAGGAACAAGTCATCGACATATAGCAGGAGAATCACTGGTATTCCACCTTCAACCTTGGAGTAAAGGTTGGAATCCACTTTATGCTTAGTAAATCCTAGATCCATTAGTAAACTGTCTATCCTGTCATACCATTTCGAACCTTAGGATCTTCTATAGTCACTCCCTCTAAATTGGAGCATCATTCTCCCTCCGCCTTTCATACTCTATGTATTGAAACATTCTATACTGGAGTGACAAGTAGCTTCCTCTGCTACTAATATTCTATGTATCCATATAGGGTTACTGGATACTAAGATCCTCTATATTGATAACATTCTTCTCGTATCCATTTGTGAGCTTGTCATCCTCTATAGGATTTCATCTTCAACCTTGTAGCAAAGGTTAAGATATTCATCACTACAAGTGATCTCCAAGATCCCCATGTATGTGTTATCCCATGGGTGTCTTCTGAGCTCATGCAAGGCCTTCTTTAATTTGCACACATGATTTTGCATGTCATGTGTCTTAAATTCTAGTGGCTGCAAATGTCCCTTTGTAGTATATTCCTTCTTTTTGTGAGAAGCCTCATGCTACGAATCTTTCCTTGTATCCCAAGATGTTTCCATCTACTGCATGCTGGATCTTGTAGATCCATATGGAAGACATTATGGACTTCCCTTCATGTCTCAATACTACATCTTAGACATCATTCTTCTTGAACTGGTACTCTCCTTCCCTTTCTTCTTGGCTAGTTCTTCATAGCTGGAAGGTTCTGCATCAATGTTGTTGCTCAACAGTGTCATATAACTGTGTTGTGTCTAAGACCTCTTTCTTTCTTTTAAAGTATCGTCATATTTTATTCATATTGTATTATCTCTTGAACCATCATCACTTGTTCTTCGGAATGAGTCTCATCCTTCTTTTCTTGTAGGAGATTGTATGTGATCTTTCCTACAAGTCAAATGCATTAGTTGTATAGTTAGAAACATTTTAGCCAATACAACATTCATCCATATTTCATAGAAACTTTCTATATGTCTTCCATCTCTACCAAGACATCATCAATATTGTGCACTAATGCAATATGTCAGCAAAGTGGTTTCATTCTAGATAAGTAGTAATGGAGAGTTGTATAGCGCCATGAGCTACTTACCCATCATATGCATATTACTAGTATACTGTCATTAATGCAAACATTCTATCATGCATAACACATCAACTGAGTATAAACGAATGCATAACCAAACAATATCGTGAAATGACAATTGACCACTTATCTTTATTTGTTTCATGGGTAGACTCCCTCTTTCAGCTTCATCATATTGTACATTCATAAAAACATCATTTCTTATTCAAATTCTAATATGGATAAGAGGTTCTTCAAGAATTGATTTCTTCGTATTCCTCGTCGCTTGAGGGATCTTCTTTGAATTGTGAGATCTTAATTTTTAGTTGCTCCCATATTCTCTTCTTTTATTATGTGTTGATCTTCTTCTTATGTGCACTATTCCGAGATTCTGCTGAATGTAATCACTTCCTTCTGGCACACATTCCTCAACTGAATTAATGCCATGATCTTGGTAGGCCATTCAAGGTTGTTATCACAATTTATGAATTCTATACTTTTTCATCCACTGCTTCAAGTTGTTCTTTGATTTGAGAGACCCTTGTAAAGTATGACTGTATGGTCTCTTCATTATGGATCTTTACATTCTTCAACTAGTTTCTCAAAGTCATCTTCCGATTTATGTTCTTCCCTTCAAATAGCTTGGTTAAGGAATGAAACATCTCTTTATGTTTCTTTAGGGAGGACACTTGTGGTATAAGATGATCCTTGATTGACTAAGAAATTATCCTCTTGTCCTTGGCCAATTTATTCTTGTGTAAGGCTTTAGCCTCATCTCCCTCTGGAACTCAAACCTCTCCACTTATGTAGGCGTCAAATTCATTTTCTTCAAGAACTAGTGAAAACTTATACTTCCATGCTCCACATTTTTTAGCTTCACCAAGCTTGTCATTAAGCTGGTGTGATAGGTCATTTTGAAATAAGAATCTCAAATGTAAATAGAAAAATATTAGATATTACCAATTTGAGGTGTCCGTCCTGGTTCTGGATCTGGCTGATCTATGGTTTGACAGAGAAACCCTAATTTTCAAAACTTGAAATCTATTAGATATGATTGGATAGAAATATGGGCCTCTTCAAGGTGATCTGTCCAATGTACTCTTTTTTTGAAAACACTAGAGGGAAGCTCCCGAAATAGGAAGCCCCCATTTTCCAATTTCCTCTACCTAAATGCCTGTTATTGTTTCTACGGTATCTCTAAAATTACTACTCCTCTGTGTCTGAACCTTAGTACCAAGTTAACCTCATATGTTCTCCTTACAACACCATAGGTTTTACCATAATTGGTTTCACCAATTGGGACATATGATATTTTTCCCAAGGTGACTTATTTCAGGACTTTTCAGCATGACGAACTTGTACGAACTTCCACATGTAACTGTTTCATCACTAGGGTCTAATTTTTTTTACAATAGAAATTAAATTATGTTCCCTGTTTGGGACATCTTGTGAAATTGCATTTTGACCTTTGTAGCCCTAGATATAGCAATTCTATGTAGCTGTCATGTTTAGGGATGAATCCTCGAAGAGGCTAGAACTCTGATTTGGAGGAATCATATCTCTGATAATATAGTGAATATGAGGATGAAATGTTTACATAGGGTACATCATTATTTTATATTAGGATAGTGACAATTTTGGCTCCTGATCCTTCTTCAATCTCGAGATATAGAGAATGTACCAAAACTACCAGTTTTAGTATTTTAGGGTTTTTCAGGCCCGAGGTCAAACTAAGGTTTGAATTTCCCATATTTTTACTCAACCAAAAACTTCAACCTTGGTCTCTAAACTTCGATTTTTATTAGGAGATCAATCCTATGCTGGGCTCACTCAAAAAATCCTCTTCTGTAAAAAGCCCTAATTTTCTGCAACAAACCTGAAAAAGCTCGGAATTAAATTTGGTTTCGACAGAAAGATGCACCCTTCAATGGAGAGTTAGCCTCGCCTCCTTTTATTGATGAACTATGGAGAGAGACCCAAAAAGTAAGAATCCCTATCTTTTTCATCTGCATAGTGTCTTCTTCTCAGGTTAGCTCTGATACCATGTTGTATTTTTATCATTTAAGGAATATTATCTTAGGATCTTATCTGAGATAATAACATGCACAACAATCAATCACAAGAGACAATAGATTCACATATTTTCCTCGGGGAAACCATAAAGGATAAAACCCCACAAATTCCTCAAATATAGAATGAGCACCAATGGAAGCACTAAAACCCAAAGACAGAAACATGATCTCCAATAATTGTTCTCTCTCTCGGTTATGTGAGATCCTCTTCTCTCACGTATGCACTATAGTTGGGTGAGTGTATGTGACATATAGAGAGGCACGCCCTCTATTTATACTAGTTTCTAACTTGACAATTACTTACCAGGGTCAACTTCTCTAGTAGAGTCTAATAACCCTAGTGCCCCTCAACTGTGGGGACTTCCCCCCCCTCAATCAACAAGGAGGGTTAACCTCAACTCAATTGTGGGGACTATTGCCCCAACTTACAATAGAGGGTTAACCTCAATGACTTTACATGACTTTGTTATATTAATCACTCTCTCGATAGGAACATCAAGGTGCAATGAAATACAAATGATTCTCCCGATAGGAACATCGGGGTACAATATAAGATATACAAGTGAATACATTCTGAAGTTACAAATACATCAACACTCTTTACTACAGAAACGTGGTTCCTGCAGCTGACTCTCAAACATCTAGGGTGAGACTTCATCTGCTTTTAAGGTGTTACTGGATAGGGTAAAACTTGTCTGGCCTAGTGCTCAGGGATATCTCGGTGATAAGGGGTGTCAACAGAATGTGAACCCCTGTCAACAGATCTATGTCAACAAGAGATAAGAATTTCAAATTTTAAAGAATCATTTACAACGAGATTGTCATTAAATCCATTCACTACAGAATTGCTTACAAACATAAAAAAATGGTGACTATAGTTAAAATAAAAATTAGGATAAAAATCCTAGTTTCAAATAGGGTAATATTGGTTCTTACAAAATATCACACTTCCTACCTTCATTTAATGAAATAAGGCTATGAATTGTCATGATAAATAGGATGGGGATCATAACAAGACAAAACCCTTAAATTTTTTATCAATGCATTCTATAACCTTTCCATAAAGAAAGAATACCCTGCATATAGGGATGGGAAAAATCAAACATCCATGACTCTATTAAATCCTTGTCAATCCCACAGGTGTCATTAATTAATCCTGCAAAGTGTAGAAATGATAGACAACCCTCAATCCTCCCTCCATGAATGGGAATTGGCCATTAGAGGCCAAAGCTTACAAGTATTTATGCTCTGAGTGAATAACCAAATTCCTCATGACCGACAACACAATGAAATGCAAGGAAAGCAATGAACATTACATAAGAATCCATAGAGGAAAAACTATTAGATGGAGAAGTAGCTAGACAAAATAGTAACATCATTACTTACCACTTACCATTGCACATTACAAGGGATCAAGAAACTATAAGTTATGAAACCTCCCACACCCTTAGCAACCAGATCTACATAGGTTCATGTCTACATATTTCACGTCCAATAAAGACACCTAGTTTAATATCCCCCAACATATAAACATTATTTGTAAAATTTTGATTGAATATTGTAATTTTGAGTGAGATTGGTTGGTTTGGAATTTGCTAATTGGTCCTTGAAGGATAGTTGTAACTGAAAAATTTTGCTTTGAAGGAAAATGATGAATGATGGGGACATGACATGTTGAATGAGGAACTATGTGTTTCATTGCGGAGATGAAGAAGAGAGGATCTCATGAAGGTATACTAGGCACCAAAATTTCCATGATGTCATTGGACACAGACTAAGAAAATCATGGAAGCAGTGGGCGGCAAAAATTCCTTGGGGAATAGGCCATAGTTGAAAAAGACCTAGGAAAACCGAAAAGAAAATAAAAAAATAAGGGAATATGCGAGGAAGAAGGATGCTGCTTAGTACGCGGGAAAGAATGAAATCTTGCTATGTGACCACTCGATGCTAGGAAAGAGCTGAAAGAAATACTTGTTGGGTGAGCACTCTGTGTTAGGAAAGAGATTTCTCACTAGAAAACTGAACCTGAAGCTGGTTGTCTCCACTCTTGATATGCATAGTTAGATTGAGGTTGATTGAGGACAGAGAGCATATGTGCCAAATCTATGGTTGGGTGGAACATGGTTGTCCCCTCTTCATTCAACTCGCCTTACAAACAGGTTCCATTACTGTGTTTAAATTTTCACAAAAATATTGAGCTCGGGGATTTTTTTGTATATGTGTAAATATGTGTTTCAATGTCAATAAAATGATAAGTACTATTAATACTAGAAAATTACCCAAGGTTGTAAAGGTTATTCGCAAGTAACAACAAAAACCACTTTTAAAGAGAAAACTAGTTTTTTTTCTTCCAAGAGGGATCTGTCACAAAATATTAACAAGGGTAGATATGTACAAGCAAAACTATTTGTAATTGGTAAGATTGGTTTAAACTGAACACATGACCATTGGGCTATGGAGTCAAGATATGAATATAGATAACAGCAATTTTGCATGAGAGTTTTAATAGAGGCAAGGTAGCTACTCAGTCACAGTCAAAATTTGATTGTCTAGTGAAAAAGGAAAAACATGAACAAACCATTAACAAAGAGCATTGTAAAAATAAATTCTATATCAATTTTAGAAGAAAAGTTTGGTAAACATTTGAAAAGAATAGCTAAAGCATAGAAAATATGAATTCCAAACTGTTATACACTAATTTCAAACATGACGGAGAACATAATGGAAAGATAAAACTGGAAAAATATTCACATAATAAGGGAAATTACAGACTGCAACATGAGATAACACATGAAACTATGAAAGATGCCAACTTTCGGCTTTGTAATTTAAATAAATATTTGAATACAAAAATATCCAAAATCTCATGGGTTCCAACCCTCGCTTCATCAAATGTATGAATACTTATACAATTTATCCTTGATATGAACAATAAACCTCATTAGAGGAACTTTCAACTCAAAATGGGCCTCCTAAAAAAAATTAATAAAATAATAGTTAAAATAATAAAATAATATTTATTAATTTTGGAGAAAGAAAAGAAGAAAACTACTTTTTTGTTTGTATTTTCGACATATCTCTCCGTGTTTTTACTCAAATTTCGATTGGGAGTGCTCATTGGATACAGAATTAAATTCTACATCCAACGAGTACCCACTTGGCATACTTTTGACAGACCCCTCTACCCCAAAAACAAGAAATACCTAAAAAATGTGAATCACATTTTTTAAGGTATTTCTTGTTTTTTGCGTAGCGGTGTTTGTCAAAAGTATGCCAAGTGGGTACTCGTTGGATGCATAATTTAATTCTGCATCCAACGAGCTCTCTCGATTTGAGAAAAAACATAGGGAAATATGTCAAAAATACAAACAAAAAAAGTAGTTTTTTTTTTTATGATACCTATCCCCAAATTTATATTAAAAAAGTGTTTAATACCTATACGGTATTTCAAATTTAAATCAATTTCATTGGCTAACACATGATGACATGTAATTTGAATTACAGTTAAAAGGCCCATTTTGAGTTGAAATTTCCTCTAATGAACTGTTTAACAGTTTCAAACATTTATTACATATGTCAAAAATACTTGTCTATTACAAAATAGTTCTAAGATAACAAAACTTCTTAACTAATGAAATTAAAAATAACATTTTATCATAAAATATATCCTTCGCTAAAACTCCTTGATGTCTTCATGGTTGTAACTTATATTTAGTTCATCCAGATTGTTAAACTGCTCTCCAATTTTTAGGATTAGGGAAATATGTAACAACCATTTCATGTGCCAGAACTCTGAGCTCCATGTTGTCTACATATGAAAGATTAGGAACCTGGGCACATGCGAATTTAAAATAAAACAATGACTCGAACTCTTCAACCAATTTATCAAACACAACTCTTCTAGACAGAGCTTGTCCCATATCTTCAAACTTATTATGATCTGACCTGCAATTGACCAATTTATCCAGATATTCCTTTAAAGATAGTAATGGTCCCATTTTCTCCAAGAATAAAAGAATTCCCCTGCTTACCAATGGATTAAATAAGTTAGTCACTTCTTTGACTTTATGACTTATAATATCAACTTTATCCTGTATAGTATTCAACATTCTATACTTTCCAACCAATTTCCTAGCCTAAGAGATAATAACAACTTTATATTGGATACCAAACCTTCTAACTTGATCTTCTGATAAAGTACTGAAAAAATTGATATCATTCTGACCTACTTGCATTGGCTTCTTATTTAATCCTTCCTTTACTATCGAAATATTATGTCTTGCTACTTTCAGAGCACTCTCTTGATCTGGAATAAAATCTAAATATGGTATAAAATTATTAGCTTCATGAATAATCTTATCCCAAATCATATGTCTGGCTCCTTGCAAGGCTATTTGGCCAACCACCTTCTTTGTTAATTTGGCATTCTAATTTATTAATTCTTGGAATTTGTCCTGTACTTCCTTCTTCTCTTCTTATTTTTTCAAAGCTATCGCTTCTAGATTCTTGTTCTATTGCTTTAACCTAGTTAGTTCTACATCTTTCAGGTTTACCTAAGATATTTCTTTAGAAAGAGAGGCTGCATCTGCTTCTATAGAAGGAACATTAGATCGATTTTTAACTGTTGATGTAATTGTAACTTCAGAATGTATTCAGTTGTATTTCTTATCTATTGTAACCCGATGTTTATTCTGGGATGTTTTTGTGTCATGTCATGACCCGATGTTCCTATTGGGAGGATCTATAATTTAAACAAGTCATGTCAAGTCATTTTGGGTAACCCTCCTATTGTCTAAGGGTTAAAGTCCTCATAGTTCCGGAGCACTAGGGTTATTGCAATCTCCTAGTGAGCTCGGCCTTGATAGGGTTTTAGTCATATTGGGAATTAGTATAAATAGAGAGGTGAGCTCTCTATTTATTACACATCTCATACACACTCAGTTGTGGCGCATAGCTGAGGAAGAGAAAGGAACTGGGGTAAGAGGAAAGAGCTTACTACTGTCGAGATATTGTATTACTATTTTTGGGTTTCACTTTGGTGCTGATTTTATCTCTGAGGAAGTTACGGGGTTTTCTCCATTTATGGTTTCCCCAAGGAAAAACACTATGTTCATTTTCTCTTGTGTTTGATTTTTGTGCTTGTTGTTCTCTCAGTTAAAGATCCTAATGATACGCTAGCTTAGTGTTTAAAATATAACATGGAATCAGAGCTAACCTGAGAAGAAGACACTATGTAGCTGCAGGAACTATGGCTTCCTATTTTGTGGATCTCTCTCCACATATTTTCAGCAAAAGTAGGGTGGAATAAATCTCCTCCCTAGGGTGAATCTTTCTGTCAAAGCAGAATCCAATTCTGAGGTTCTTTAGTTTTGTGTGGAAATTGAACCCAGTGATAGAACAATTACACTCACAACAATTATCAATTATACATGCAAAATCACTCACAAAAGAGACTGAATATGGAGCTGAACACTAAACTGTATTGAATAAGTGTACAATAGCCAACCCTGTTAAGTCATATGGTACCACAATAAATAGTTACATAAAGGATTCGAATGCATGAAGAGGCAATTCGAATCTAGTCAAAAGTAGGCTTACTAAATCTAAGCAAATCCCCCATAGGTGCATAAAGCAGTTTCCAAAACTGTCAAGGAGCTCACAAATTGGAAAAATCACTTAGGCAAGCTAAAATTTAATGGAAGGACAACTCATACATTCTTTTCATAGGAGAAAAGAGTGGAGGATGTGGAGGACAAAAAACTAGTTAACCTCACCTAGTCAAACTTTACCAATTGCCTTAAAACACTGAAAAAGAAGGCAATAAAGAAGAAAAAGCAGAAGGGCGCTTAGGAGGCCAGGAATAAACCATATTTGATTCTAGGAGGTTTCCCAAGTGCTCCATGAGTCAAAATTAGCAAGTTTGACCACTATGGATGTGTAGATGACAACTTGCATACGGTGGAACATGGAAACTAGGAAAATAAGACAAAAATGGATTAATTAATGTCTAAGGTAGCTAACTATGGGTTGATTATTCTAACACCCCACCTTAATCCTAACTTATGAGTAATATATCAGAAAATTATACGGCCTAACAAGGCTTTTTCACCCTTTACATACCGCATAGCCATATAACCAATGAAGAGGCAAAAACCCAGTGGGAAAATCCTCCCTTAAACATGGACTGTAAAACAAAATTTGGAAATCTTGTCTTCACTCGTGCTTCACAGCATGATTAGAAATCCCCAGTAGTGATTTGATATTGCTGAAGGTATTCTCACAAAATGATTTGGTGAATATATCAGCTACTTGTTCTAAAGATGAACAGAAGAGTAGGTGAATGGTGCCATCATGCACAAGCTCTCTGATGTAGTGCATATGGATCTCAATGTGTTTGGTTCTATGCTTCTGAAATGGATCATTGCATATTCGAATGGTACTCTGATTATCACAGTAGATAGTAGTTGAGTATTCTTATTCGAAGCCACACTCTCCAAGTAACCCCTACAACCATAAACATTGACTTGTTGCATTTACAACTCCTCTGTACTCTGCTTCTGTAGATGAGAGTGCAATGGCACTCTGTTTCTTGCTTGACCAGCTAATTGGACCTTCTGCAAGCATGAACACATATCCTGATGTGGACTTTCTGTATGTGCTATCTCCTGCCCAATCACTGTCAGTAAACCGAATCAAATCAAGATCAGATTTAGCTTTATGGAAGATCCCATGTGTCCTTGTTCCTTGAACAAAGTTAACGATCCTTTTGGCTACTTTCCAATGGATATCATGAGGCTGATCCATGTATCTAGAAGGCACACTTACTTCATAATAAATATCAGGTCTAGTATGTGTAAGATACAACAAACATTCAATCAATTGCCTATATAGTGTATTGTTTACCATAGGTGAAGAATCAGCTTCTTCAAGCTTCACTTCTGAAAGGAAAGGAGTCTTGATTGGCTTGAAATCATTCATTCTGAATTTGTTCAGCAAATCCAAGGCATACTTGGACTGTTTCACCTTGATTCTAGCTTTGGTTTGAGCAATCTCAAGCCCCAAATCTGTCATGGAGAAGGCTTGGTTCATTGCACCCTTCAAGGAAGCAATCTCATCCTTTGAGCTTCCTATAATGAGGAGGTCATCAACATATAACACAATGATCATTAATGAACCATTAATCAACTTCAAATATACATTTGGATCTGATTTTCATCTAACAAAATTCAGTGATAGCAAGAAGATATCAATCTTGGCATACCAAGCCCTGGGGGCTTGCTTTAGCCCATACAATGACTTCCTTAGCCTGCACACAAGAGATGGGTTAGTAGAAAATCCTTGAGGCTGCTGCATGTATATCTCTTCAGTGATATCTCCATTCAGAAAGGCACACTTTACATCCATGTGATGTACCTCCCATTGCTTTGAATCTGTAATGGCAAAGGCTAGCCTGATGGAGTCCATATTTGCCACTGGTGCAAAGGTCTCATTGTAATCTATGCCATGAACCTTTGAGTATCCCTTGGCTACCAATATAGCCTTGTACTTCAGAGGTGAACCATCAGCAGCAAATTTGGTCTTGTACACCCACTTACACTGAACTAGCTTCTTCCCTGGGGGAAGATCAACCAACTCCCAAGTGTTGCTCTTCTGGAGTGAGCTGAAGTATTCCTTCATGGCTGCTTGCCATATTGGATCTCCTGCTACATATTCATATGTCTAAGGATCTGATTCTACCATCAGATATCATTTCTCAGCAAACATAGGATCCTTCATGCACATAGCACTCTCAAATTGAGATCTAGTCCTCCTAGGGTCATTAGGATTTCCAGCTAGCTCTCATGCTGCATGAATGGTATTTTATACCAATTTTGTCCTTGTAGGTATGTTAGGATCTGCAATAAATTCATCACTATCATACATATCAGAATCATCATGTTCAACAATCTCTTCACTTACATTCAAAGGTTCTGGTGGTGAAGAGGCTTCTCCAACTTCCACTGCTGCTAGGGGTTCTTCTTAAAACTGAACACACCTTTCAATGAAGGCTTTGTTTGTGCCCAAATTTATCAGGTTGTACCCTTTTGAATCTTTAGATTACCCAACAAACAAAAACTCTTGGCTTTGGGGCTGCAAATCCTTCCTCTTTTCTGTTGGAATTCTAGCCCAAGCCTTTGAGCCAAAAATCTTGAAATGGGTCACATCTGGCTTGTGCCCACTCCATGCTTCGAAAGGAGTCATCCCATCAAGCTATTTATGAGGCACCCTATTCTAGGTATAGGCTACACATTTTATAGCTTCAGCCCAGTACTTTGGTGGCAAAGTCTTAGCCTCCATCATGCATGTTGCCATCTCCTTCAGTGATCTGTTCTTCCTCTCAGCAACACCAATCTGCTGTGGTGTGTAAGGGATAGAATGCTGCATCTGAATACCTGCATCTGCAAAATATTGAATAAAATCAGACTTGACATACTCACCACCATTTTCAGATCTAAGGACCTTGAGTTTCCTCCCAGATTGGTTTTCAACCAAAGCCTTAAAGACTTTGAAGAGGCCAAAAACTTCAGACTTGGGTTTCAGGAAGTAAACCCAGCAATATCTGGAAAATTCATCTATGAAATTCAATGCATATTTGGCCTGACTCATGGACATATGAGGGAATGGGCTAGCAACATCACTGTGGATCAACTCGAGGGGTGCAGAGGTTCTCTCATGACTAGCTCTCTCAAATTTATGCTCTGGGTGTTTTCCTAGGATGCAACCTTGGCAGACTCCTTTGGAAAATTTTATCTTGGGTAACCCTATGACCATCTCTTTTTCACTAATATCAGAAAGATACTTGTAATTTAGGTGGCCAAATATTTCATGCCAAAGCTTGCTTGACTGATTAGCATGAATCAGAAGAGCAAAAAGGTTTGAGTAGGGTAGGAAGTGTGAGAACATGTATACCTTCAAAGTATGATTTGCAACCCCTTTTGCAATGACTTTACCACTTGAGATATCTGTGATATCAACTTCATCAGGGGAGAATATGACCTTCTTTGGAGACCTTGTGTGGGTCATCTGATAAACTAATAAGAGGTTGGAGCCAAGACCTGGAACATAAAACACATTGCTGAACTGACCATGATCAAGATCAATCCTCCCTTTGCCCAAAATTTCAGTGAGAGAGTCATCTCCCAATACTATTGGTGGACCTTTCGACATGTCAAGTGAGGTGAATGCCTCCTTGGTCGAAACCATATGTCTTGAAGCTCTAGAATCAATGATGAAACTAGGTGAGCTTGATGTGCCAGCAACTAATGCATGAAATCTCTCTCTGTCTTCTCAACTTGATCCTCCTTCCCTGTTCTTTGAGCTGTTTGGAAGGGAGATGCCATTCTTCTCTAGGAGTTGGGTCAGCATGTCTATTTTCTTCTTCATGCAGGAGCTCTTAGAATTATTTCCCTTACTGCAGTATGCACACTTGCTCATTTCTCCTTTATTCTTCTTTATCTGGTAGTTCTTCTTGGAACCTTGAGGCTCCTCTGGAGACTTGTTCTTGTCTCTCTTTTTCTCAGGTGGATTTTTAGCTTTCTTTTTTCTTTTTGAATCCACCCTCGAATATCCAGCAACCAAATATTGGTCTTTGGATGGTTTGACGGTGCCCATCATCACCAACTTATCTTGTTCTTGTGTGAGAGATTCCATGAAATCTACAAGGCTAGACATCTTCCAGGTTCAAGCTGTCAACTTTGTGGCATAAAAGGTTGAAACAAACACTGAATAGTCAGGGCCAAGCTTCAAGAGTATGGCCAAGACCAGCTGATCATCCTTCTTTTCGATCCCACATTGTTTTAGCTGCAAAACAAGTGCTTTGAACTTGGAGAAATAGAGTTGCAGGGATTCAAAGCTATTTGGACTTAGGGAGATCAGTTCATTTTCGATTTGATGTCCCCTCATCTCATCTGTCTTTCCAAAAAGATCAACAAGCTTCTCCCATACTTCATTCAGTGATGTCAATCCATCAATATGGAAAAGGAGGTCTCTGGATATACTCAGACACAAGAGACCATATGCCTCATCCCTCCTGTTGTGCCATTTTATCTTCTCTGCAGCTACAATGGGCTCTGGTTCTGTTGCCATAGTCACTTTGTAGAGGCCTTTTTCTCTCAATAGTATCTCCATCTCTACTTTCCATTCAAAGAATTTAAATGGAGTCAAGATGATCTTTTGAGATTGATCCATAGCTCAGAAATTGTCTCGGCTGTCAGTAGAAGGCTCCCAGTCGCTGATGTCGAACCTGCAAAACAAATTGGAAGGAGAGAAATAAATATACAAAGGCTTTGATACCATGTGGAAATTGAACCCAGTGATAGAACAATTACACTCACAACAATTATCAATTGTACATGCAAAATCACTCACAAAAGAGACTGAATATGGACCTGAACACTAAACTGTATTGAATAAGTGTACAATAGACAACCTTGTTAATTCATAGGCTTCCATAATAAATAGTTACATAAAGGATTCAAATTCATGAAGAGGAAATTCGAATCTAGTCAAAAGCAGGCTTACTAAATCTAAGCAAATCCCCCATAGGTGCATAAAGCAGTTTCCAAAACTGTCAAGGAGCTCACGAATTGGAAAAATAACTTAGGAAAGATAAAAGGTAATGGAAGGACAACTCGCACATGCTTTCCATAGGAGAAAAGAGTGGAGGATGTGGAGGAAAAAAAACTAGTTAACCTCACCTAGTCAAACTTTACCAATTGCCTTAAAACACTGAAAAAGCAGGCAATAAAGCAGAAAAAGTAGAAGGGCACTTAGGAGGCTAGGAATGAAGCAAATTTGAGTCTAGGAGGTTTCTCAAGCGCTCCATGAGTCAAAATTAACAATTTTGACCACTATGGATGTGTATATGACAACTTGCATAAGGTGGAACATGGAAACTAGGCAAACAAGACAAAAATGGATTAATTAATGTCTAAGGTAGCTAACTATGGGTTGATTATTCTGACATTTTGGACCCGACACTACTCCCAGAAATTAGGGATTTTTAGAGAAGTGGAATTTTTCAGTGAGCCTAGGCCTGGATTGATCTTCTCCCAAAAATTGAAGTTAGGGATCAAATTCAAAGCATTTGGTTGGATAGAACTCCAGAAAAGAAAAACCCTAATCTGCTCGTGAACCAGTACTGCAGGATTTCAGCTTCAAATCTAGATCCAACATCTTGACCTGGTAATATTTAAATATTTTGTATTTCCATTTGAGGTTCTCAGTTAATATGTCTCATCATACCAAGATTGATGAAAAGCTTGAGGGAGCTAGTAACTTCTGAGCCTGGAAGTATAGGATCTCCCTGGTCCTAGAAGAAAATGAGTTGGACTCCTATATCCAGGAGGAGGTTCCAGTTCTAGAGGAAGATGACACCAAGTCCTTACATAAGAAGAATTTGGTTATGGCAAAGAGGATCATTGCTGATTCTATTAAGGATTACCTCATTCCACAGGTTTCCACCCTCAAGACACCTAAAGCCATGTTTGATGCCCTAACCAAATTGTTTGAAGAGGAAGAACATCAATCGAAAGATGAATCTAAGGAACTAATTGAAGAATGCCAAGATCCAAAATGCGGAGACCATCTATCATAATTCACAAGGGTCTCCTAGATCAAAGAACAACTAGAAGCTGTAGATGAAGAAGTGGAGAATGCAGAAATTGTGATGACAACATTGAATGGCCTCCCTAGTTCATGGGATTCTTTCATCCAAGGAATTTGTTCTAGAAATAAGTTGGTCAAGTTCAGGAGACTGTGGGAAGAATTCTCTCAAGAAAAATCTCGGATAGCTGCTTGAGAAGAAAACATGGGAAGTGAAGATCAAGCTCTCATAGTACACTCCAAGAAAAGACGAAGGGAAAATCATCATCACCAAGGTAAGATTTCTCATCAAAAAATAACTTTATGAGAAGGGATCCATCCAAACTCAGATGTTATACATGCGATGAAATAGGACACTTTGCTAAAAACTGTCCCAAGAATAAGAATGGATCCAAGAAGAAGAAGAACTCCAAAAGAAGAAATCATGCTCACACTACTGAGGATGATGATCCTCCCAAGAAGAGAGTAAAAAAAGAAAGTGAAGATGAATATGTTCTGATCTCCACTCTCATGGGAACTGTCACTCATGAAAGAAAAGATTGGCTTATTGACAGTGGGGCTTCCAATTACATGACATGTTTCAAGGAATCCTTTGAGAAACTATCCGAACATAATTCACCCCATAAGGTGAAGCTTGGGGATGACTACCAATATCCCATAAAAGGTAGTGGTGAATCCTCCTATAAGCTAGACTATGGAAAATCTATAAAAATGAAAGATGTCTTGTTTGTACCAGGATTGAAGAAGAATCTTCTATTCATATCAGCATTATATGCTAAACATATGAGGGTTGCATTTGTAGATGGCCAAGTCATCATGTGGCCAAGAGGAAAGACTATTGATGATGCAATAGTGATTGGAGAACAAGAAGGAGGCTTATACAAGCTGAAGGACCATCCAAAACAAGTTATGGTCCATGACACAGTAGAGCCAAATGAACTTTGGAACATAAGGCTTGCACATGTGCATTACAGAGCACTACCACTTGCAAGCAAAGTTGTTGAAGGTCCTCTAGAAATTCAAGCAAAACATGAAGCGGTCTGCAAAGGATGTGTGAAAGGAAAGAATACAAAGAAGACATTTCCAAGTAGCGAGATCAAGGAAAAATTAATCTTGGAAATCATCCACTCCGATGTATGTGGACCAATGTCATCAAGCTCACTAAGCGGGTATGTATATTATGTTTCTTTCATTGATGAATTTTCTAGGAAGACATGGATTTAATTCATGAAGAACAAAGATGAAGTTTTCAACAACTTCAAGAAATTCAAAGCCTTGATCGAGAATCACACAGAAAACAAGATCAAGACCTTTCGATCAAATAATGGCAGAGAATTCACATCAAATGAATTCAAAGACTTATGCAAAGAATCAAGGATTAAGAAGGAGTCGTCCACTCCTTAGAATCCACAACAGAATGAGGTTATAGAAAGGAATAATAGAACCATCATGGAAGCTGCAAGAGCAATGCTTCATGATCAAGATCTTCCTATGGATCTATGGGCAGAGGAAACCAAAACAACGGTGTATGTACAGAACTGTACTCCACACAGAGTACTCGATAACAAGACTCCTGAATAATTCTTCTCCGACAAGAAACCAGAATTCAGCCATCTCAGAATATTCGGCTGTCCAGTGTACATACACATACCAAAATAAAAGAGAACAAAACTAGATCGTTCAAGAAAGAAGGGTATATTTGTGGGATACTCTGAAAGCTCGAAGGCTTACAGAATATACTTCCCAAGATACAAGAAGATCGACATTAGCAGGGATGTAACATTTGATGGAGACACAGCTTACAACAAATCCAGAAAGAGACCTGCTGAAGATACTGAAGAAGCAAAAGCACCCAGAATTCATGATACAACCATGAATGAAGAAATTCAAGAAGAAGATCGAGAATTTGAAGAACCATAAAGACCTGTAGATCCACCTCAGGAGAAGAATCCTCACAAGAGGAAACCTGCTTGGGTATAAGAAATTATCCAAGGTGCAGAAAGATATGGTGCTCCATAAGAGAATCATAGAGAAAGAAAGAGAACCAGATCTTGTTCCGGATATGTAGCTTTACTATGTGATGTTATCAATAAAGAACCTTCCAACTATGAAGAAGCGACAAAATGGAAAGAATGGAAGGATTCTATGATCGAAGGGTATCAATTGATCATGAAGAATGATGTTTGGGATGTTGTCCCAAGACCAGAAGGGAAGTCTGTTGTAACTTCTAGATGGATCTACAAGATCAAGCATGTTGCAGACAGTAGCATTGAAAAATATAAGGAAAGATTTGTAGCTCGTTTTTTATCATAGAAGGAAGGAATGTATTATGAAGAAACCTTTGCTCATGTGGCCAGATACACTTCCATCAAAATAGTACTTTCTTTGGCTACAGTAACGAAATGGAAGATACACCAAATGGATGTCAAGACTTATTTCTTGAATGTTGTAGTGGAAGAGGAAGTGTATGTAGAACAACCACTTGGTTTTGAGACACATGACAGGGAGTCTCATGTGTGCAGATTAAAGAAATCTATGTACGGTTTGAGACAGGCACCCAGCACATGGTATGGCAGAATTGATAGCTTTCTATCCAGTTTGGGCTTTACCAAGAGTAAAGCAGATTCCAACATTTACTACAAGGTTGAAGATGGCAACCCAATGATGCTTCTACTATATGTAGATGATCTATTTGTAACATGTATGGATGGGTTGATTGCTGATACAAAGAGAAAGCTTGCTGCCGAGTTTGAAATGAAGGACTTAGGTATGATGCATTATTTTATAGGTATGGAGGTGTGGCAGAATGTAGATGGAATCTCCCTCGGACAAGGGAAGTATGCAGTAGAGATCCTGAAGAGGTTTGGGATGATGGACTACAAGGCTATGGCCACACCTATGGCATCGAACCTGAAGCTATTGAGTGATGCTTCATCAAAGATGGTTGATTCCATAATGTATCATAAGATGTTTGAGTCCTTGATGTATCTGACGAATACAAGACCAGACATTTGCTTTGCTGTGAACACCTTGACCCAATTCTTGACGGATCCTAGACATGTTCACTTGATTGCTGCAAAGCACATTCTGAGGTACCTGAGGGGTACAATTGATTATGGGATCAAGTATGAGGCAAATCAAAAGATTAACCTGGAGGGTTATGTTGATTCAGATTGGGTAGGTAGTGCCATCGATAGGAAAATCACTTCAGGTTGTTGCTTTGGTATGGGATCAGGTGTGATCTCTTGGTTTGGCAGGAAGCAATCCTGTGTGGCACTAAGTATAGCTGAAGAAGAGTATGTCACAGCTTGTTCAGCTAGTTATGAGGCAGTATGGCTGTGGAAACTACTGTCTGGTTTATTTGATCTCCAGATGGATGCTACTTGTATACATTGTGACAACCAAAGTTGCGTGAAGTTGTCAGAGAATCCAGTGTTCCATGACTAGTCAAAGCATATCGAGATCAAGTATCACTATATCATGGATATGGTGTAGAAGGGAGCAGTAAATCTCTAGTATGTTGTGACAAAGGAATAGATAGTTGATGTATTGACGAAGCCATTGGTTAGGGTGAAGTTTGAGTACTTCAGGAGAAGCTTGGTGTTCTCCAGATCGAGGTTTCCTCCAAGGGAAAGTGATGAGACCCATAGCCATTCTGACATGGTGAGAGGATTGGTTCCTTCCATGGTCAAATGTAAGGGCGGAGCCATTCTGTCATGGTGAGAGGATTGGTTCCTTCCATGGCATATATGAGTGCTAAGATCCATAGCCATTTTGACGAGTAGGTTAGATATAACGGCTGAGCCATTCTATCATGGTGAAAGGATTGGTTCCTTCCATGTCAAATATGAGTGCTGGCCATTCTGGCAAGTAGGACATATGTAAGGGAAACTGCCATTCTCCTAGAGAATGGAAGCACCTGGTCAGTTACAAGGTAGCTCAGTCTAGGACTGGGGGCCATTTTGATATGACTGTAGGATTGGTTCTTACAGGATCATATGTGAGTGCACGCCTTTTCAAACATACTGGTTGGATTGGTTCCTCATATGTGTCGAATGTAAGTGCATAGCCTTTCTTCGATCATTGGTTGATTAGATATAAGTGCTGAGACTTTCTTCAATCATTTGTTGATCAGATATAAGTGTTGTACCTTTCTTCGATCATTGGTTGATTAGATGTAAGTGCATTGCCTTTCTTCAATCATTGGTTGATCAGATGTTACTGGAGCCTTTTGGCATGGAGGATTGGTTCCTCGCATGGCTAAGTGTAAGTGTTGGGCCTTTCTTCGATCATTGGTTGATCAGATGTAAGTACTGGGCCTTTCTGACAGAGTTGTGGGCTATGTTACCACATGGTTATATGTGAGTGCTAGGCGTTGCCTTTCTGATATGATTATAGGATTAGTTCCTACATGATTAGATGTAAGTGTTGGGTAGGCCATTCTAACTAAGTGTCAAATATAAGCGCTGAGGAAGACCTAGATGGTGGCTAGGCCTACATCCAACATGAAAAAGGGTTGTCTCTATAAAACTTCCTATGACGAGAAGAATCATGATATAGCACCTATGAAGATTCAGTATTGATGATCCAGCAGAGATGATCCAAATCGAGGGATGATCTAGATCCCTATATCATGCTCCAGAGATGATCCAGATCGAGTGATGATCGAGATCCAGTGATGATGATCCATATCGAGTGATGATCCAGATCTAGAAATGAAGATGACTTGAAGATGAAAAAAACTTGAAGACGAAGATGACTTGAAGATGCAGATGATGAGAATATCCAGAGAAGAAGACCAGTGATGAAAATTGTTTCGAGAGAATACCTTCATAGTTAAGAGGGATTGTTGATGTAATTATAACTTCAGAATGTATTCACTTGTATTTCCTATCTATTGTAACCTGATGTTTATTACGAGATGTTCTTGTGTCATGTCATGACTCGATGTTCCTATCGAGAGGATCTATAATGTAAACAAGTCATGTCA
This sequence comes from Pseudotsuga menziesii, assembly GCA_001517045.1. Taxonomy (NCBI): domain Eukaryota; kingdom Viridiplantae; phylum Streptophyta; class Pinopsida; order Pinales; family Pinaceae; genus Pseudotsuga; species Pseudotsuga menziesii. The sequence goes on from LPNX011108001.1 coordinate 409,842, forward strand.
AGTCATTGTGGGTAACCCTCCTATTGTCTAAGGGTTAAATTCCCCGCATTTCTAGGGCACTAGGGTTATTATACTCTCCTAGTGGGGTCGGCCCTAGTAGGGTTTTAGTCATGTCAGGAATTAGTATAAATAGAGAGGTGACCTCTCTATTTATCACACATCTCATACACACTCTGTTGTAGCGCATAGATGAGGAAAAGAAAGGCATTGGGGCATAAGGAAAGAGCTTACTGCTGTCAGGAGATTGTCTTACTGTTTTTGGGTTTCACTTTGGTGCTGATTCTATCTCTGAGGAAGTTGCAAGGTTTTCTTTGTTTATGGTTTCCCCGAGGAAAAACACTATGTCCATTGTCTCTTGTGTTTGATTGTTGTTCTCTCAGTTAAAGATCCTAATGATATGCTAGCTTAATGTTTAAAATCTAAATATGGTCTAGAATTATTAGCTTCATGAGTAATCTTATCCCAAATCATATGTCTAGCACCTTGCAAGGCCATTTGGCCAATCACCTACTTTGTTAACTTGGCATTCTGATTTATTAATTCTTGAAATTTTTCCTCTACTTCCTTCTTCTCTTGATATTTTTTCAAAGCTATATGTTCTAGATTCTTGTTCTATTGCTTTAACCGAATTAGTTCGACATCTTTCAGGTCTACCTGAGACATTGATTTAGAAAGAGAGGCTGCATCTATTTCTATAGAAGGAACATTAGATTGATTTTAAACTTCTACACACTTTTCTTGTAATTCTTTTTCTATTGATGCCACCTTATGTTTTAAGTCCTTCTCATTTCCCATCAAAAGCTTAGAATCCCTTTCCCACTGTTTTTATTTTTCTTCAAGATTTGACAACTTGGCTTTAGAATTAGTCAATTCATTTTTTAATTCTTCCTTCTCCTTATCAAACTCTATCAATTCAGGGGTCTGAATAATCTAAGTGGAAGAAACTTTCAATTTCTTCTTTAACACTTGGACTTCTTTCTCTTTTTCATCAAACAACGTTTGAGCCACTACTCCTTTGTCTGATTTCCCATCAACCTTCAATAATTCCTCCTACACCTTTTAAACTTTGATTCGAAAGGACTTTTTCTCAACCATTTCTTTCCATAGAGGGTCCTGAGCTTTCTTTTTGTTGGAATCTAGTTTAGACACCTATAATGTATATTTAAGCAATCTTGTATATATGATATCATTTGTTTCTCTATGAAAGTGTATTATATCTGTCGTAGGAATTTTCTCTAAGTTCACATTCACCTCTGATAGCTTATTACCAAAATTCATGGCCAAACTTATGGAATCTTTGGCATGCTCCATTATAGTTTTTAGAGTTACATCTTACTTTAGAAATTGTCTCATTTGTTCGTATAATTTTATTGTTTCATCAAAGGTTTTATCAGCCACTTCCCCGCAGGAATTCAACCACTCCTCTTTTGATGTATACTTATTTGGGGTTACTCCATCAAATATATATTCTTGAAGCTCCAGACGAGTTACTTCATATTTTTCTTACTTCTATTTACCTTTCACACTGCTCATCTTCACCTGTACCATTTGCCCCTCTTATCCAATTTTTTTCTTCTTCGATGTACTAGAAGTTTCTACTTATTCAGTGTCCATGAAATTTGAATGTTCTCTCTTCTTTGAATTCCCTGAAAAACTTATTAATGATGAAATATTACCAACAACTGCAACTATGTTAGAAAGATCCATTGGGGGATAATGACTTCTAGGTATGGATGAGACATAGTCTTTTCCATGATGATATTATATGGGGTTTTGTTAGGATAATATTCCCAATTAGATGCCTCTCTAAGGTCAGCTACTTCAGTATGTTCAAAAGGATTAATTTTTTTTGCTTGTCTTATTTTAGATATTACCTATTGTGGATCATAGTTGATAGAAGCTCCCAAATAAAACCCCATTCTTTTGAGCATATTATCAATCATTGGTAGAGAAGCTCTACTTTTGACAACATATGGCCCTTCCTCCCAGGGAAATTTAATATCTAGACACTTTATAAAGTTTAGGATGTGTTATTCCTCAACTATAAGCCTTTGTTTAAACAATTTCAAAGAAAATATTCTAGTTGTCAGAAAGGATGGAAGAATATCAGGCTGGTGCACAAATCCATATAATATTATAATTGTTTCATACTCTGAAAGGAACCAAAATCCTATCCTTTTACTAGGGGAAAGTTACAATGCTTCCTTCAACTCTGGAAATACCTTGGGCAACCTTTCATCAAAGAAAATGTTGTATATTTCTGCCATCAAACAATTCATGAAGTTGTCATAATCCTTGGTCATTTCATTGATGATTACCAACTCAGGAAACTAAAGGTTATATTCATTGTGATAAGAACATCTTTATCAAAAAGGACTAGAATCTAAAAACTCTGGTATCGTAGAAGTTGACTAAACTAAGTGAGAACGAATGTTTCCAGCTAGGAACTCATCAAACTTAAGGAAACAAGACTAGAAATACTGACCTGGAATTTCAGACTCAATTGGGAAAGTACTTAAGATAAAAAATAGACTCAATAGTGACTCTATAACATAACCATTAGTGTCTAACCCCAAAAATTAATTGGCTAAAGTTATACATGACTAGTTTTCTTCATTAAACAAAACTAGGTCAATAGGGTAAGATAGACTTATAACCTCACTATCAAGCTTGTACATGAATTCAAAAATGATTCTTTACTCTCGACTGTAGACTCTTGGAAGAAATGTATGATGTTTTCTTCTTTGTACTCATGGGATAAATGAACAAAATCATCTGGGACAGATAGGGTTTTGTGGATAACAGACGCATGAAGAGGGAAAATGATCCTAGACTTAGGTTTGTCCATGATGAATTCTTCAGTTACAGAATAATTATTTACACACCACTCAACAAATTCAGGGAAATTAGAGGTCTAATCAACATACAAAAGATAAAATAAAGACCCAAAAACACCATGGGTGTCACTACCCTGGTCCGTAATAATTTTCAATTTATTTTTTGCTGTCTCAGTTGTTTCATTCAGTAAAATAGTATCCAAAACTTCAACATTTGTGTCTTCAAATATTTTCTCAACCTTCGGACAGCAAACCCCTAACTGTTCACTATCTGCCACTTCTACTACTTCTATTTCATCCATTTTTAGAAGTACTTGGAAAGTTTCAAGATGCCTACCTTTTTAATTAGCACAATTTTTAGACTTGTCCATGTTAGCACTTTACGCATAGTAAGTGTTACAATCAATTCCAATGCTCAAGAAAAACAATCCTTTGACCTCCATGTAGGTGCTTTTTATAATTTTCTATGTTTCATAACCATTGTGCATCTCCTGTAATCTATACCATATGTTTGTTCTTCCTTTAAATATAAGTCGTTCAGGCGCAAGATCCCAATACCAAGACTCAACATATTATCCTACACAACTTGATTCGGTGGAATCAATATCAACCATTGTTCTACAATCTTCCTTCATCAGAACTGTCCAATTGTGAAAATCATTAGCATTACACTAATCCTTTTAAACCTAATCAATCGAGCAACTTCTGTTTGTTGATTGCACCTTATCCATTGATCCAAATCCAATCACTATCGCAACCATTGATCAATGTGGCCCGTACTCTTTTCCACAAAGTTCAAACTTGAATTTCTCCATGCTAGTTCAATATATAGAATTGTTTCCAACCATATATCTATCTCCGCTCACATCTCGTCCATCTGATATTTCCATGAGTTAACCAATTCCACAAATTCAAAAACTTCTTTCATGCGAGCATGTTCAATCTACGGAATACTCTAGCTTCATTGGTCTACCGCTTCTTAAATCTGAATCGTTGATATTTTGACACCTTTACCTTCATTTCGCTGATGAGAACATTCCAATTTTCTCCCCTATGTTTCAAACAGCGGAACAATCTACCACTATAGATCAGATTCCTTTTTTCATTCAATGACCCATGATGAAAGATCATGCTAACCCATTAATTTAAAGGGTGCTTCCACAAAATTTTCAAAAATGATCATTTCCAAACCCTTCATTTAAACCATCTAAAATTTCAAATATAGTGCTAACATCTCGCTCCACTACGGATGATATCCTCTCTGCAAAGTAGAAAAAAACCCCGTAGACCAGTTGCCAAATCCATTTTCAATCTAAATATTTTTATTTTTCCTTTATGAAAGAAATATAAGAACTAAAATATGGTTACCCCTTATGATCTTAGGGCCTTCTTTGTGGGCTTCAAATCTTATAGCTCACCATCTGTACTGATTGAAAGTAAACAAATATTTACACTATAATACATGAATTTTCCTTCCCGCTTATATCAAATAATACCTCAGAAATATCCCATTAACTGGACCTCGTTCATATTGAGACCCATCTTGATACTGTAGAATAAAAGAATTATTACCCCTGTATGTTGCAATAATGTATGGAGCTACCAACAAATTATCAAATTTACCATGCTTTTCTTTGTCTTCGTGTGGAAAATCCCATTTTAACACAAAATCATCAATCTTGAAAGTGTCCTCTTTTACATTTTTGTCAAAGGTATTTGTCATTTTCTCTTGATGTATCTATACCCCATCATATGTTTTATCTCTCATTTCACTTAGCTCAATAATTTGGTTTATTCTCCTTTTCATATGATTAGGTTCATCCTGTTGCTCCTGCAATAACTTCCTAACTGGTACTCATAGAGATGCTAGAAAAACCACTTTAGCTCCATACACCAATTGGAACGGTGACATTCCAATAGCCCACTTTGTGCTGATTCTGTCATCCCACAAAGCATATTTCAGCTTTGTGTTCCATGCTCTTTTATTATATTCCAACAACTTCTTAATTATCCTCACCAAGATTTTGTTAGAGGATTCTGCCAGTCCATTACCCTGTGGATAGTATGCAGTAGAATGATTCAAAATTATATGATACTTATGAAAGAAATTTATCATCTTCCTAGACTTAAAAGTAGCTACATTATGTGTTACAATCCTCTTAGGACAGCCAAATATTTCAAAAATATTATTGTCTAGGAAATCTATTATCATTGCATATATAGCTCTTCTAGTAGGTATTGCTTCAATCCACTTTGTAAAATAACCAGTTGTTGTTAAGATCCACTTATGCTTTCCTGGGGAGTTTGGATTTATTTCCCCAATGAAATCCAACCCCCATTGTTGAAAAGGTGCGTCTACTGATATAGGATTACGAGGGAGTGGAACTACTTTCCTCTTTCCATAAAAAATATGGCACTGATGACAATTGGTGGTATCCTTATACACATCTGAAAATAATGAAGGAAAATAGAATCCTTCTCTCAAAATTTTATTTCTAGTTGCCTTCCACGAATGATGTCCCCCACAATATCCTTCATGGAAATCTTTTGCTATTTACTGAGCTTCATTCTCCAAAAGACAATTCAGTAACACTCCATCAGGATATTTTCATTAAAGACATTGATTTAAAATACATAATTTTGCAACATTTAGCTCCACAGACCTTGCTCTAGTTTTACTTAACCCTACAGGAGGTTTTAAATTTTGCAACACATAAATAATATCAGCATACCATGGAGAAATAGAAAAATCAGGCATCACTTGCAATTCTGTGTCCAACTGATTTAATTGGCCTGACAGAAGATTTAACTGCAGAGAATCACAATTGGAGTCTATCATCATTTTAGCCAATCCATTTCCTTTAATTAACTTCGTGGGCTTAATTTCAATATCATATCCAAAATCACTGCAATCCATTTTTCTCTTCTCCCTTCTAGATCTGGCTGTGTAAGTATGCTCTTTACCACACTACTCGAAACATATGCACCTACATGATAATGGAGAATGTAAATACTAAAATCTTTTAGAGCCTTAATCAAATCATATGCTTGTTTTTCAATGATATCATATTTTAACTCGCCATCTCTTAAGATCTTAATCAAAGATGCTATAGGATGTTCTTCACCTTGATCATTCTTTTGTAACAAGATAGTTGCAACAGTATGATTTGAAGCATATGAGAATACTAAAAAATATTTATCAAAATATGGACTTACCAGCACAGGAGCTTCTAAAATATCTTGCTTTATATTATTGAAATATTCCTTATCCTCCACTGTGCATTTTATTTCATGATCTTTTTTCAGCATATTAGTAATGTTCATCAATATTTCAGCAAACCTAGGAATGAATCTCGTAAAGAAATTTTCCTTCCCAATGAATTACTATACTTATTGGTTCCTCCACTTTCAAAATTATACTCACCCTGTCTGGATAAATCCTTATACCTTCCCTGGAAATAATATGACCCAAAATTTTTCCTTCTTCCAGAGAAACATTTGATTTCCTTGGATTTAATGAAATGCCATATTTTCTGCATTTAAAGAAAAAAAATTCCAAATTTTTGATATGTTCTTTGTCAAACCTAGAATATACAGTAATATCATCCATGTAAATTAGCACAAACCTATCTCTTGCATCTGTAAAAGCAATGTCCATAGCACGTTGGAAATTTTCTCCTGCATTCATTAATCCAAAAGGCAGCTTTGTGTATATAAATGTACCCCATGGTGTAGTGAAAGAATTTTTCTCCTGATCTTCAGGCAGCACCTTTATTTCATTATAACCTGAAAACCCTTCCATGGTAGAAATTCTCTCTGAACCTACCACTTTTTGCAAAATCTGGTCCATCTTTGGTAAAGGCTAATTATCCTTCAAAGGTACTTTATTCAAATTTCTAAAGTCCACACATAGTCTTATTTCACCATTTTTCTTTCTAACAGGCACCAAATTAGCAACCCATTTTGAGAATCTTAGGGTTGCAATTATTTTTGCATCAAATAATTTTTTGATCTCCTTTTCAATGATAGGCAATAGCATTGGATTAATCCTTTTGAGTTTCTGCCTAAAAGGTTTTTATCCGGGATTAATTGGAATAATATGTTGTATAATGGAGGTGTCATACTCTTTGAGGTCATTGTAACTCCATGCAAATACATCAGTGTATTTTTTCATCAGGTTCACATACTCATCTTTTTCTTTAGGAGGCAATTTCTTGGAAAACTTTATAATTTTGGGATTCTCCTCTGTGTTGATGTATTTGTAACTTCAGAATGTATTCATTCGTATTTCTTATGTATTGTAACCCAATGTTTACTCTGAGATGTATTTTTGATGTACTTGAGTCATGTCATAACATGATGTTTATTCTGAGAAGTTTCTATAATAAGAAAGTCATGTCAAGTCATTGTGGATAACCCTCCTATTGGTCAAGGGTTAAAGTCCCCATAGTTATGGGGCCCTTGGGTTATTAGACTATTATAGTGAAGTAAACCGTAGGTGATTCATTGTAAGTCAGGGCAATAGTCCCCACCATTGTGTTACCCTCCTATTGGTCGAAGGAGGAAAAGTCCCCACAAGTGGTGGGGCACTAGGGTTATCAAACACTCCTAGAGATGTCGGCTCTAGTACGTAATTGTTAAGTGAGGCCGACATGATGGACTGGGTTCTAAGTGAATGGAAGAATATAAATAGAGAGTGAGTCTCTCTATTTAGGAGACACACACTCACTCATTGGGGCACATGAGTGAGAGAGGAGAAGCTCTCTCAGTGTGAGAGAGAGAGACCCCTGCTGTCGAGAGATCATCTTGTTGTTTTGGGGTTTTACCTCTTGTGCTAATTCTATCATTGAGGAAGTTGTGGGGTTTTATCCTTTATGGTTTCCCTAAGGGAAATTATTTGTGTCTCTTGTCCCTTTTGTTGTGCTTGTGTTTTATTGTTGTGCATGTTATTCTCTCAGTTAAATATCCTAAGATCATAATGGTAGGTTGAATGATAAAAATCTAACATGGTATCAGAGATAACCTAAGAAGAAGACATTGTGCAGCTGTAGAAGATAGGGATTCTTAATTTTTGGGTCTCTCTCCACAATCCATCGACAAAATTATGCTAGGCTGACTCTCCATTGAAGGGTGCATCTTTCTGTCGAAGTGAAATTCGATTCCTAGCATTTTCAGTTTTTGGTGCGGAAATTAGGGCTTTCTACAGAAGAGGAATTTTTGAGTGAGACTAGCATAGGATTTATGTCCTCATAAAAACCTAATTATAGAGACCTGGATCAAGTTTTTTGGTTGGGTGAAACTTCAGAAAAGTCAAACCCTAGTTTGACCCCGAGCTAGAAAAACCCTAAATACCAAAAAATGCTATGTTTATGTACATTCGCTATATCCTGATATTTCTAAAGTTTCAGGAGATGAAAATTTCAAAGGATGAATATAACATCCTTATTCACATTGTGTCCAAAATTCATCCTCATATTCGCTATATTCTAGTAGATATGATCCCTCCACATTAGGGTTCCAGCCTCTTCCAGAATTCATCCCTAAACAGAACAGCTGGGGATAATTTATATATCTTGGGATACATAGGTAGAAATGATATTTCTGAAGATTTTATAGAAATTAAATGGACTTTAATTTTGGTGGTCCAAGATTCAGACTCAAAATATTAACCACTGACATGTGGCAGTCTGTACAACTTCGTTGTTCTGAACAGTCCTGTAACAGGTCAGCTTGGGAAAAGGACCATAAGTCACAATTGGTGAACCCAATTCTAATTAAACCTATGGTGTTTGAATAGGAACATGCAAAGCTACCTCAGTGAAAAATTTCAGACACAAAGGAGTAGTAATTTTGGTGATACCACAGAAACAATAACAGGCATTTCTGCAGAAGAAAGTGGAAAACTAGGGCTTCCTGTTTCGGGAGCTTCCCTCCACTGTTTTTAGAGAATGAGTACATTGAAAAGCTCCATTTGAAGATATCAATATTTATATCCAATTATATTTGGAAGATTCCAAGTTTTGAAAATTAGGGTTTTTGTGACAAACCCTAGATCAGCCAGCTTTAGAACCACGACTGGCACCTCAAATTGGTAATATCTAATCTATTGTTATTTTCATTTGAGGTTCTCATTTAAAAGTGATATATCACATCAGCTTGATGATAATCTTGGTGAATTTGAAAAATTCCAAGCATGGAAGTATATGATCTCTCTAAAGAAAACGAATGGGACACCTACATGAGTAAAGAGGTTTCAGTTCCCGAGGGAGATGAGGCTAGAAGCCTTACACAAGAAGAAATTGGTCAAGGCCAAGAAGATCATTGTTGATTCAGTCATGAATAAAATTGTACTACACGTGTCTTCCTTAAAGATAGTGAAGATGTTTGATTCCTTGACCAAGCTATTTGAAGGGAACAACATATATCAGAAGATGACCTTAAGAAACCAGTTGAAGAATGTGAAGATTCAGAATGTAGAGACCATGTAGTCATACTTTACAAGGGTCTCTCAAAGAACAACTTGAAGCGATAAAACAAGAAGTGGAGAATGCAGAAGTGGTGATAGTTACCTTGAATGGCCTCCCATGATCATGGGATTCATTCATTTGAGGAATGTGTGCTAGAATGAAGTGATTACTTTCAACAGACTCTCGGAAGAAGCTTGACTCATAAGAAGATAAGAGAAGATGGGAGATCAAGATTTCACCATCCAAAGAAGATCCCTCAAGAAATGAGGAATATGAAGAACTCAAATTTTAAAGTACCTGTTATTCATAGTATCATTTGGATAAGAAACGATGCTATTATGAATGAAGAAGACAATGAAGCTGAATATTCAAGAAGGAGTCTACCCACGAAACAAATAAAGATAAGTATTCAATTGTCATTTCATGATATTGTGTTGTTATGCATTTGTTTATATTCAGTTGGTGTATTATGCATGATAGGATGTTTGCATTAACAACATTATACTACTAATATGCATGTGATGGGGAAGTAGCTCATGGTGATATACAAACTCTCCATTGATACTTATCTAGAATGAAACCTCTTTGCTGACATATTGGATTAAGTGCACAATCTCAATGTTGTCTTGGTAGAGATGGAAGGCATCTAGAAAAGTTTCATGAGATATGGATGAATTTTGTATTGGATAAAGTAGTTGCATGATCACATATTTATGCATAATAATTTTCCAGTATGAATATTCCTTATGAAATGTTTCTAACCATACAAATGCATTTCACTTGTAGAAAATATCGCATACACAATCACCTACAAGCAAAGAAGGATGAGACTTGTTCCGAAGAACAAGTGACGACAGTTCAAGATGAATATGACGAATACAATGACATCATTGATGCAAAAACTTCAAGACATGAAGAATTCTAGTTCAAGAAGAATGATGTCTAGGATGAAATATCGATACATGAAGGGAAGTTCGTAGTTCCATCATACAGTAGATGGAAACATCATGGGATACAAAGCAAGAGATGGTTGATGCTACGATGTATCATCAGATGATTCGGTCCTTGATGTATCTGACAAAAACGAGACCAGCCATTTGCTTTGCTTTCAACACATTGAGCCAGTTCTTGATAGATTCGAGACATGTTCACTTGATTGCTGCAAAGCATATTCTAAGGTACCTAAAGGGTACAATTGATTATGGGCTCTAGTACGATACGAATCAGAAGATTAACTTGGAGGGTTATGTTGATTCAGATTGGGCAGGCAGTGCCATCGATAGGAAAAAAAATTCAGGGTGTTGCTTCAATCTGGGATCAGGTGTGATCTCTTGGTTTAGTAGGAAGCAATCCTATGTGGCATTGAGTACAACTGAAGCAGAGTATGTCGTATCTTGTTCAGCTAGTTGTGAGGTAGTATGGCTACGAAAGTTATTGTCGGATTATTTGATCTCCAAATGGATGCTACTTGTATACATTGTGACAACTAGAGTTGCGTGAAGTTGTCATAGAATCCAGTGTTCCATGAAAATTCGAAGCATATCGAGATCAAGTATCACTATATCAGGGATATGGTGCATAAAGGAGTAGTGAAGCTCTAGTATGTTGCGACGAAGGAATAGATAGCTGATGTATTGACAAAGCCATTGGCTAGGCTGAAGTTTGAGTACTTCAGGGAGAAGCTTGGTGTTCTCTAGATCGAGGTTTCCTCCAAGGGAAAGTGATGAGACCCATAGCCATTCTGACATGGAGAGAGGATTGATTCCTTCCATGGTCAGATGTAAGGGCTGAGCCATTTTGTCATGGTGAGAGGATTGGTTCCTTCAATTTCATATATGAGTGCTAATATCCATAGCCATTCTGACGAGTAGGTCAAATATAAGGGCTGATCCATTATGTCATGGTGAGAGGATTGGTTCCTTCCATGTCAGATGTGAGTTCTAGCCATTCTATCGAGGAGGACAGATGTAAGGGCAACTGCCATTCTGGGAATGGAGGTACCTGGTTAGTTACCAAGAAAACTTAATCTAGGACTGAGAATCCATTCTAATGTGATAGAGGGATATGTTCCCACTTTATTAGATGTAAGGGTTCAACCATTCTGTCATGGCTAAAGGATTAGGTTCCTTCCATGAAATATGTGAGTGTTGGCCATTCAGACGAGTAGGTAAAATGTAAGGGCAACTGCCATTCTCTAGGAGAATGGAGGCACCTGGTCAGTTACCAGGTAGCTCAGTTGAGGATTGGGGGCCATTCTGATGTGACTGTAGGATTGGTTCCTACAAGATTAGATATGAGTGAAAGCCCTTCCATCATTGTGTGCAGGATGTGTTCCAACCTAGATGGATGTAAGTACACGGCCCTTTCATCGTTGTGGTAGGATGTGGTTCCAGCCTGGATGGAAGTATGAAAATATTCCATCATTGTGGTAGGATGTGGTTCCATCCTGGATGAATGTAAGTGTAGAGATATTCCATCATTATGTGCAGGATGTGTTCCAGCCTGGATGGAAGTGTGGAAATATTCCATCATTCTTTGCAGGATGTGATCCATCCTGGATGGATGTGTGGAAATCTTCCATCATTGTGTGCAGGATGTGTTCCAGCCTCGATGGAAGTACAAAATTCTTCCATCATTGTATGCAAGATGTGTTCCATCCTAGATGGATGTGAGTGCTATGCCTTTCTAACGAGTAGGTCAGATATAAGTGCTGAAGAATACCAACATGGAGGCTAGGCCTACAACCAGCATGAAAAAGGGTTGGCTTTGTAGAACTTCGTGTGACAAGAAGAATCATGAGATAGCACCCATGATGATCTAGATCTAGTGATGATATAGATCCAGTGAAGATGATCCAGTAGTGATGATCTAGATGGAGTGATGTCCAGTGATGATCCAGATCCAGTGATGATGTCCAGATCTAGTGATGATGTCCAATGATGATCCAAATTGAGTGATGATCTAGATCCAGTGATGATGATGATCTAGATCAAGTGATGATCTAGGTTCAATGATGATGATCCAGATCGAGTGATGATCCAGATCCAATGATGACGATCCAGATCGAGTGATGATCCAGATCCAGATGAAGATGACTTGAAGATGAAGATGAAGATGACGAGAAATCAATAATGATCTAGATGATACAAAGAAGAAGACTTGTGCTGATAAATTGTGTCGAGAGAATACCTTCCTAGTTAAGAGGGAGTGTTGATGTATTCGTAACTTTGGAATGTATTCATCCTTATTTCTTATGTATTGTAACCCGATGTTTATTCTGAGATGTATTTGTGATGTACTTGAGTCATGTCATACCTCGATTTTTATTCCGAGAAGTTTCTATAATAAGAAATTCATGTCAAGCCATTATGGATAACCCTCCTATTGGTCAAGGGTTAAAGTCCCCACAGTTATGGGGCCCTTGGGTTAATAGACTAATCTAGTGAAGTTGACCCTAGGTGAGTCATTGTAAGTCAGGGCAATAGTCCCCACCATTGTGTTACCCTCCTATTGGTCGAAGGAGGAAAAGTCCCCAAAAGTGATGGGGCACTAGGGTTATTACACACTCCTAGAGATGTCAGCTCTAGTAAGTAATTGTTAAGTGAGGCCGACATGATGGAGTGGGTTCCAAGTGAACGGAAGAATATAAATAGTGAGTGAGTCTCTCTATTTAGGAGACACACACTCACTCATTGAGGCACATGAGTGAGAGAGGAGAAACTCTCTCAGTGTGAGAGAGAGAGACTACTGTTGTCGGAAGATCATCTTACTATTTTGGGGTTTTACCTTTTATGTTGATTCTATCTCTGAGGAAGTTGCAGGGTTTTCTCCTTTATGGTTTCCCCAAGGAAAATTCTTTGTGTCTCTTGTCTCTTTTGTTGTTCTTATGTTTTATTGCTATGCATGTTATTCTCTTAGCTAAAGATCATAATATCATAATGGTAGCTTGAATGATAAAAATCTAACACTCGGTACCAATATTTTTATCTTCAACAACGTTTTCAGCAGGTCTGACTTTAGGATATCTAACAACATAATTTTGGTCAAAAATATTCTCTAAGGGAATTAAAACTCTAGGAATATGATTACTTTTTAATTGGACTAAATTTTTTCCTCCCAATGAGCCTTTCAACTTCTCTGTTTCGGCAATTCCTTCTTCATCTTCATAAACATCTCGAAAATTTTTAGAATCAACACTTTCTTTTTCTATTTGGGTATTTACAAAGTCACCAGACACTTCCAGAAATCTTTTGATTTGCATATAATATTCAAAAACCTGTTAGTACTTAGTATTGTCTGGTATGAAAGGCCTGTTCACAGTGTCAACCTTGTATTTTTGTTTACCTGCAGTAGGAGTCTTAAATTTTCTAGCACCAATTGCCAAGGAATCTGCCATTGTATTATCATATCTAGGAATCACTTTGACACTGTGTTCTGTGAAATAGTTTCCAAACATATCCCACATGTCATTCCTGTAAGCTCTTATTATACGATTCTTGGTTTTATAACTATCATTCACCTGATTTATCACAAGTTCCGAATCTCCAAAAACATGTACACATTTAGCTCCCAAATCCTTTAATGCATGCAAACCAAACAACAAAGCTTCATATTCTACTACATTATTAGTACATTCAAAGGTCAACTTATAAGAAAAAGATTTAAAATCTCTAATAGGGGAAATTACATATACACCTACACCAGTACCCACTTTAGCCACCGACCCATCAAAATGCATAGTCCATAACCCTTCTTCCTTTTTCATTATTTCCAATGCTTCCTGTTCATTTATCACCTTTTTATCATTTTTACATTTACTTGGCACAAAAACCTTTGAATCACAAGGAAAAACATCATTGAAGAAAATAGATAACCCTAATCTTGTATCAACAACATAAATATGATGAACTACTAGCTGATCTTGAATGCTAACAACATAAGGTGATCTTTTTTCATTGTAGAGTCTCTTGTTTTCATTAAGAATAGGAATTCTAGTATAAGAAATATCCTTTTGCAAACTTCCTTTAAACTTTGAAGTCCAATATCTTGACAACAAAACACCAAATTTGGGAGGGATATCAGCCACAACAATATCCATGACCATAGTTTTAGATGGTAATTTAGTCAAGGATACTACCATGTCTTTTATCAAACCTAAACATTTCACCCTTTTGGAATCAAAAGAATATAAATGTTTTTAAGGCCTTGTAATCTCTGACCCCAAGCTTTCTACCACTCCTTTAGGCATCAAATTATGTGAAGCACTTGAACCTATCATAACATTATGCAACACCATGTCATGCACATTTAATTTCATATAAAAAGGTGGTACTTCTTCATTACCCGTATTTTTAATCTTAGGCCCCAGAACAATGGTAGGATTGTCATCTGTCACTTCCAAAATATCTGGTTGAGCCTCTCCCTGATTTCTAACCATTTTTGTTATTATGTCCCTATACTCCTAATTTATGAGCAGTTCATTAAAAGGAATTGAAATCTTCAACTTAGCAAGTTCACTTTGTAGATTAAAAATGGAAGAAATTTTATCTACCTCTATGGGTGTTGTTTTTTTTTAACTCTTTTATTTTTTCAGATCTATTTTCAATCTCTTTATGTACAACTTGTTCCTTTTGTTTTTCATTTCTTTTTTCTATATTCATCTAACTACTAGAAGGCTGATTTGGATTTAAACTCCCTTTATTTATAATAACATCTCTACTTATCAATTTGATCTTTCTCTGTACACATCTATAGCATGCCTATACCCCTTCTGATACTATTCCAACTCCTCCTCAAAATATTTATTATCGTCCTCCTGTGCAAACATACTTTGTTCCTCCTTAGTCAAATAAATTTCAGAATCTAAATCACCAAAATGATCAATATGGTATTCAATAGACTCTGCACCATCATCAATAGAAACATAATTTTCAGGGAAAGGTGGCCTTATTTGCTGATCTTCTTCGTTTCTTGGATTCCTCGTGTCTCCTTGTCTATTATGTGGAAGTGGAGGAGGAGTAGGCCTTCTAAAGTTAGGGTTTCTGATCTGGGGTTCATTTTGTTCTCGATTCACTCGCCTCGTATCCATAGTCAACCTATCCATTAAATTTTCCATTGTTTTCAACATCATTTTGAATTTGATATCATTAGACGAAGAAGCATAAGAGGTGGAGGGCATATTTTCTTCTCTAACTTTCCTCCTATCAACATCTACTCTTGTTTTTATCTTTCCATGTGCCATCATATTAGCGTATACTTCCAAGGCATCTGTGAACATAACAAGAAGACTGGATTATTTTATTTCTCTTAACAACAATGCAAAGTCATTATCAAAGGCTTGTGCATAATGAATTTTAGCAGCCCTAGCTGAAGGCTTAATTCAACAGGTATTGAATTATAGACTCTCATAAACCTACTATAAAACTCATGGACTGACTCAAAACCTCATTTTTTAAGATTATTATAATGAGAGAGGACTTGTAATGGACTCTTTTTGTCATCCCATCTATCCAACAATGCAGTTTGGAAGGCTTCAAAGTTTCGAATAGACCCAACAAGTAAATCTATATACCACTTTTTGGATTCCCCAGACAAGCTCTGTGCAAACAGCGTCATCTTGACATCCTCATAATCAACCTCTTCCAAATCTATAAAGTCATTAAATTTTCCAACATTGTATTTTGTAGTAACATTTCCTTCTCCATCATACAATGAAATTTTGTGGACATAATTTAAGGGAAGGTCATGTAACACTGCAGGTAAAGCCAATGGAGCAAACATAGCTACAACCGTTGGTCTAGGTGGATTTGGAACAAGTGGTAAAGGTTGAAAACCTGGAGGATTCTAAACAGGTTGGGGAGTATGAGACTGGAAATTTTAGATAATAGAAGTAGTTTTTTCATTATTGACTAGAGTTTGAAGGTTCTTCCACAAAGAATAAAGAAGATACGATTCTAACCTACTAGGGTTAATCTCAACTTTATTTAGGTCAGATTCATATTTTGACTTTAACAATAATCTCTCAACACTAGTTTCCCATTCAGATTCTTGTATATTATGAAAAACTTGAGATGATTATGCACCAAACTAAAAACTATTTATTTTTTATTTATTTTTATTTCTAAGCAATCTCTCTAGATCCTCCACACTTTGAAAAGTTTCAGTATCAGGGTTACCTCTCGTATTCACTCTCATGAAATCCAGGATGTCTTTTGTAATACTGTTCAAAATGAATTTGAAGTCTCCAGGGAAATGTACAACCTTATTTTGAATGTAGAAATTTCTGCTTTCCCATAAAAGTTTCTTTATTGAAACTTTGCAATCCTTGTCGATGTTCCCAGGGTTGATATTGACTTTTGTTCCCCAACAATGGTCCTAATTCGTTAACGCTAGAAAATTACCCAAGGTTGTAAAGGCTATTCCGAAGTAACAACAAAAACCACTTTTAAATTCCAAGAGGGATATCTCACAAAATATTAACAAGGCGATATATGTATAAGCAAAACTGTTTGTAATTGGTAAGATTGGTTGAAACCGAACACTTGACCATTGGGCTATGGAGTCAAGATATGAATATAGATAAATAGAGATTTTACATGGAATTTTTAACAGGGGAAAGGTAGCTACTCAGTCATAGTCAAAATTTGATTGTCTAGTGAAAAAGGAAGAACATGAACAAACCATTAACACAGAGCATTGTAAAAATGAATTCTATATCAATTTTAGAATAAAGCTTTGGTGAACATCTAAAAAGAACATCTAGAGCATAGTAAATATGAATTCCAAACTATTATAAACTCATTTTAGACATGAAGGAAAACATAATGGAAAGATAAAACTGGAAAAGCATTCACATAAGAAGGTAAAGTACAAACTACAACATGAAATAACACATGAATCTCTGAAAGACGCCAACTTTCAGCTCTGTAATTTAAAGAAATATTTGAATACACAAATATACAAAATCTCAAGGGTTCTAACCCTTGCTTCATCAAATGTATGAATACTTAGACAATTGCTCCTTGAGATGAACAATAAACCTAACTGTTTAACTATTTCAACCATTTATTACATGTGTCAAAAATACTTGGCTATTACAAAATAGTTCTAAGATAACAAAACTTCTTAACTAATGAAATTTAAAATAACATTTTATCATAAAATATATCCTTTGCTGAAACTCCTTGATGTATTCATGGTTGTAACTTATATTTAGTTGATCCATATTGTTGAACAACTCTCCAATTTTCAGTATTAGGAAAATTTGTAACAGCCATTTCATGTGTCAGAAATCTGAGCTCCATGTTGTCTGCATATGATAGATTAGGTACCTGGGCTCATGCAACTTTAAAATCAAATAGTAACTCGAACTCTTCATCCAATTTATCAAACACGACTCTTCTAGACTGACCTTTCTGCATATCTTCAAACTTATTGTGATCTAACCTACAATTGACCAATTTATCTAGATATTCCTTTTGAGACAATAATGGTCCCATTTCCTCCAAGAAGAAAGGAATTCCCCTTCTTACCAATGGAGTAAATAAGTCAGTCACTTATTGGACTTTATGACTTATAATCTCAACTTTAGCTTGTATAGTATTCAACATTCTCAACTTTCCAACCCGTTTTCTATCCCAAGAGGTAATAACAACTTTATCTTGGATACCAAACCTTCTAACTTGATCTTCTGACAAAGTACTTAAAAAATTAATAGCATTCTGAGCTACTTCCATTGGCTTCTTATTTGATCCTTTTTTTACTATCGAAATATTTTGTCTGGCTACTTTCAAAGCACTCTCCTGATCTGCAATAAAATATAAATATGGTCTAAACTTATTAGATTCCTGAATAATCTTATCCCAAATCATATGTCTGGCTCCTTGCAAGGCCATTTGGCCAACCACCTGTTTTGTTAACTTGGCATTCTGATTTATTAATTCTTGACATTTTTCCTTTACTTGCTTCTTCTATTGCTATTTTTTGAAAGCTATCTCTTCTAGATTCTTGTTCTTTTTCTTTAACCCAGTGAGTTCTACATCTTTCAGGTTTACCTGATACATTACTTTAGAAAGAGAGGCTGCATTTGTTTCATTAGAAGGAACAGTAGATTAATTTTTAACTTCTTCACACTTTTCCTGTAATTCTTTTTCTCTTGTTTCCAGCTTATTTTTTAGGTCCTTCTCATTTTCCATCAGAATCTTAGAATCCCTTTCCTGCTGTTTTTCTTTTTCTTCAAGCTTTAATAGATTGGATTTACAATCAGTCAATTCAGTGTTAAATGATTCCTCCTCCTTCTCAAAATCTGTCAATTCAAAGGTCTGAATAAGCTGAGTGGGAGGAATTTTCAATTTCTTCTTTAACACATGAATTGATTTCACTTTTTCATCAAACAACTTTTAGGACACTGATCCTTTGTCTGATTTCCTATCAACCTTCAATAATTCCTCCTCCATATTTTTAAATTTGATTTGAAGGGATTTGTTCTCAACCTTTTCTTTCTGTAGAAGGTCCTGAGATTTCTTTTTGTTGGACTCCAGTTTAAACACTTGTAACATAGATTCTAACAATCTTGTATATATGATATCATGTGTTTCTCTATGAAAGTGTATTATATCTATTGTAGGAATTTTCTCTAAGTTCACATTCACCTGTAATACCTTACTACCAACAGTCATGGCAAAACTCAGGGTATCTTTGACATGATCCCTTACAGTTTTTACAATTACATCTGGCTTTGGAAATTTTCTTACTTCTTCGTATAATTTTACTCTTTCATCAAGGGTTTTATCAGCCACTTCCCTGCAGGTATTCAACCACTCCTCTTTTGATGTATACTAATTTGGGGTTACTCCGTTAAATATATATTCCTGAAACTACAGACCAGTTACTTTGGATTTTTCTTGCTTCTGTTTACCTTTAACACTTCTCCTCTTTACTTGTACCATTTGTCCCTCTTGTCCAATTTTCTGTTTCTTCGGTCACATTAGCAGTGTCTGCTTCTTCAATGTCCATGAAATATGAATGTTCTCTCTTCTTTGAATTCCATGAAAAAATTATTAATGATGAAATATTACCAGCAACTGCAACTATGTTATAAAGATCCATTGGGGGAGAATTATTTCTAGGTATGAATGAGAAAGAGTCTTGTTCCATGCTAATATTATCTAGGGTTTTGTTAGGATAATATTCCCAATTAGTTGCCTCTCTTATTCCATCTACTTCAGTATGTTCCAAAGGCTTATTTTTGTTTGCTTGTCTTCTTTTATAGATTACTTGGTGTGGATCATAGTTGATAGTAGATCCCAAAGAAAACCCCATGCTTATGATCATATTATCAATTATTGGTAGAGCAGCTCTAGTTTTGACAACATATGGCCCTTCCTCCAAGGGAAATGTAATATCTAGACTCTTTCTAAAGTTTAGGATTTGTTCTTCCTCAACTGTAAGCTTTTGTCTAAAAAGTTCCAAAGAAAAGATTCTAGTTGTCAGAAAGGGTGGAAGAAAATAAGGTTGGTGCACAAATCCATATAATCTTATAATTGTTTCATACTATGAAAGGAATGAGTCTCCTATCCTTTTAATAGGGGAAAGTTGCAATGCTTTCTTCATCTCTGGAAATACCCTGGGCAAATTTTCTTGAAATAAAATGTTGTATATTTCTTCCATCAAATAATTCATGAATTTGTAAGAATCCTTGGTCATTTCATCAATGATTACCAACTCAGGAAACTACGGGCTATCTTCATTATGTGATAAGAACATATTTAAAAAAAAGGAGTGGAATCTGAAAATTCTAGTATCGTGGAAGTTGACTAAATGAGAACGAATGTTCTCATCTATGAACTCATCAAACTTAAGGCAACAAGACCGGAAGGATTGACTTGGAAGTTCAGAATCAATTGGGAAAGTACCTAAGATAAACAACAGAATCAACAGTGACTCTGTAACATAACCATTAGTGTCTAACCCTAAAATTGACTGGCTAAATTTATACACGACTGGATTTCTAGAATAAACAAAACCAGGTCAATAGGGTAAGATAGATTCATAACCTCACTATCAAGCTTTGAACATGACTTCAAAAAGGCTTCTTTACTCTCGGCTGCAGAATATTGGAAGAAATGTATGATGTTTTCTTCTTTGTACTCATGGGATAAATGAACAAAATCATTTGGGGCAAATAGGGTTTTGTGGATAACAGAGCCATGAATAGGGTAAATGATCTTAGACTTAGGCTTATACATGACAACTGCTTCGGTTGCAAAATAATTTTTGTCACTACCCTGTTCCTTAAGAATTTTCAATTTATTTTTTGTCATCTTAATTGTTTCATTCTATAAAATAGTATCCAAAACTTCATCATTTTTGTCTTTGAATATTTTCTCAACCTTCTGACAGGAAACCCATAACTATTCACTATATTCCACTTCTACCACTTCTATTTCATCTATTTTTAGAAGCACTTGGAAAGTTTCAGTATGCATACCTTTTTAATTAGCACAGTGTTCATACGCGTCCATGTTGGCACTTTGTGCATAGTCAGGGTTACCGTCAATTCCAATGCTCAGGAAAAACAAACCTTTGACCTCCACGTAGGTGCTTTTTATAATTTTCTATGTTTCACAACCACTATGCATCTCCTGTAATATATACCATAGATTTTTTATTCCTTGAAATCTAATTCGTTCATGCACAAGATCCCAATACCAAGACTCAACATATTACCCTGCACAACATGATTTAGTGGAATCAATAGCAACCATTGATCTACAATGTACCTTCATCAAAACCATCCAATTGTGGAAAGCTTTAACATTCCACTAATCCTTTTAAACCTGATCAATCAAGCAACTTCTGTTTGCGGAATGCACATCATCCATTGATCAAAATCCAACCACTATTGCAACCGTTGATCAATGTCACCCCTACTCTTTTCCACAAATTTCAAACTTGAATTTCTTCATCCTAGTTCAATCTACTAAATTGTTTCCAATCGTAGATATATCTCCACTCACATCTCATCCATCCGATCTTTCCATCAGCTAACCGATTCCACAAATTGGAAAAATTCTTTCGTGAAAGCATGTTCAATCTACAGAATACTCCAGCGCCATCGATCTACCGCTTCTTAAATATGAACCATCGATATTTTGACACCTTTACCTTCATTTCATTGATGAGAACATTCCAATTTTTCTCCCCTATGTTTCAAATAGTGGAACAATATACCACTGTAGATCAAATTCATTTCTTCTTCCAAAGACCCATGATGAAAGATCATGCTAACTCATTAATTTAAAGGGTGCTTCTTTTCAAAAATGATTATTTCCAAACTCTTCATTTAAACAATCCAAAATTTCAAATATAGTTCTAACAAGTACCAGTTCTTAGGCTAGATGTAAATGTTTCTTATGAGATGGTGTAACATCCCTGCTCTGTTTTGAAATGAAGACAACTTGTATTTGGTTATACGGCTTCCTAATATTGTAATACTCATGCTATGTTTTAAATAATTGTGACTGCAATGGTTATATGGTAATAATGGGGTAATACACATTCTCTGTTTTGAAATGACGGTAACTTGCATTGGTTATATTGCTTCCTAATGGTGTAATACTCATGTTCTATTTTGAAATGAGTGAGTCTTTTATTTGGGTATATGGCTTCCTAATAGTTTAATACTCATGCTCTATTTTAAATGAGTATGACTCCATTGGTTATATGGTAATAATGGGTTAATACCCCTGCTTTGTTTTGAAATGACAACAACTTGCATTAGTTATATGGCTTCCTAGGGATGTAATACTCATGCTCTGTTTTGAATCACTGATTCTTGTATTTCATTATATGGTTGTTCTAATTGTGTAATATTATTCTGCAAATGCTTTCGGACTCCAGTGTTAACGGCTAATGGTAAGGGACCCCCTGTAGGGAATCCTTAGTGGTTTTCTAGGTTGAAAGCCTTTTCCAGCTTAGTGAAGTCCATGTATAATACTTTTAGCCCTTAGATAAATAGTAGAGTTGTGAAACAACATTTTTCAACTGTAGTTTTCTTACGAAACAGACTCGTTTTCCACTATGAATTTCCTAATCCTGAACTTGTGTTAAGAAACAGACACATCCTAGGGCTGTGAGGTTATCAAAGGTTGATAACCCTTTGGTTTCAACAAAGAAAACATAGAGAAAATAGGTGAAAACTATGAACCAAAAGGCCTGCGGAAGCTTAAAAACTATAAATAATTTAAGGCTTTCCGCAACCCGCAATTTGCATTACAGAAAGAAAAAAGTGGAGATTAGATATTAAAGACTCTAACTATTTACGCAATCTGCATTTGCAGAAAGTGGAAAGCGAAAGTTAAAACTGTAAAGAACTTAAGTGTTTTAGCAATCCGCATTGTAGAAGGTGGAAAGGGGAAGTTAAAACTTGTAAAGAATCTAATGGTTTCCTCAATCCACAATCTGCATTATGGAAAGTAGAAATAAAAGTTTAAGTTATAAATATTCTAAGTGTTTCCACAATCCGAAATCTACATTGTGGAAAGCGGAAGATGGAAGTTAAATCAGAAAGAATTTAAATGTTTCTGAAATCCGCAATCTGCATTGCAGAAAGTGCAAAGTGGGAGTTAGAAGGTAAAGAATCTAATGGTTTCCGCAACCCGCAATATGCATTGCGAAAATAAAAAAGCAGAAGTTAAACCATGATGAATTTAAGTGTTTCACAATCTGTAATCCATATTGTAAAAAATGGAGAGCAGAAGTTAAAACTTGTAAAGAAGTTAGGTTTTACCGTAATCTGCACTATGGAAAGAGAAAAGAGAATGAGTCAAGTTGTCAATAAGTTAACTACTTTCTAAAATCTACAATCTGAATTGCGGAAGCAAAATTGCGGAATGGAAATTTGTATAGGATTCAAGCACTTCTCGCAATACACATTACAGAAGTGGATTGCAGAAGGGAGAGTTGAAAAGGAACTTGAGTGCTTCTCACAATTCGCAATCTGCATTGCATAAATGGAGTTGCGGAAGGAACAACTTGTTGTAGAAGGGCTATTGCGGAAGAATTTTTAGGATAAGATTTTGGATTTGGATTTCATAAAGGTCTAGGATAAATTTCTAAGGTTATTTTTCAAAGTATTCCTTTGTATTTTGTGGGGTTTAAGGTATCATCTTTAATATATGATAGAGAATGGTTTATGACCTATGATGTTAAAAAAAAATGTGTATATTTTAGTTGGTTATATGGGTATGTCCATTAGAGGAATTTTGGGGTCTAAAATGGGCCTCCTAAGGAAAATAATAAAATAATAGTTAAAATAATAAAATAATGGTTAAAATAATAAAATAATATTAATTAATTTTGGAGGAAGAAAGAAAAAAACTACTTTTTGTGTTTGTATTTTCGACATATCTCCCTGTGTTTTTACTCAAATTTCGATTGGGAGAGCTCGTTGGATGCGTAATTTGATTCCGAATCCAACGAGTATGCACA
The DNA here is from genome assembly GCA_001517045.1 of Pseudotsuga menziesii. Classification (NCBI taxonomy): domain Eukaryota; kingdom Viridiplantae; phylum Streptophyta; class Pinopsida; order Pinales; family Pinaceae; genus Pseudotsuga; species Pseudotsuga menziesii. The sequence continues at coordinate 433,636 of LPNX011108001.1, forward strand.
CTGCATACTTTTGACGGACCCCGCTACCCCAAAAACAAGAAATACCTAAAAAAACGTGATGATGATGTCATCATCACGTTTTTTCAGGTATTTCTTGTTTTTGGGGTAGCGGGGTCCGTCAAAAGTATGTAGTGTGGGTACTCGTTGGATGCGGAATCAAATTCCGCATCCAACGAGCTCTCCCAATCGAAATTTGAGTAAAAACACAATGAGATATGTCAAAAATACGAACAAAAAAGTAGTTTTTTTTAATGACAAATATGCCAATTCAACCATTATGGTTGACTTATTTTATTGAAATTCTATTGGTTCTTGAATTCCAACTCACAAAAACTTATTTTGGCACGTTTTCTTATAAGGCCCATTTTAGACCCCAAATTTCCTCTAATGACATATGGTATCAAAGCTACATGTGTCAAGCCTTTCACCTTTTGGAAACATCTAGTTCCGTTGAATCATTAAAACTTTGTTCTAACTATATCAATTGTGTTGGAATGTTTTGTATACCTACAAAATTGTTTTGTTACAGGGTACAACGATGGATTCACAAATTGAGAAGGTGGATAAGCTTGAAGAAGGTGCACCAACACCATGCACAACACAACCAGAACAAGATCACTCTTAAGGAAATCAAGTACTGGAAAGAGTGAGGAATTTGATCATAGAAATACATAGATTTAAAGAAGATAATGAGCATTTGAAGAAGGATTAGGAAAAACAATAGGAGATAAATGAGATATTGTTGCATATCTTGCAAGAGAAAAACAATAGGGAAAAACCCCCAAGCAAAGACAAGGAGGGACGCAAGAGTTGGGGAAAGTCCCGAAAGAAATGACAGTTTCTCCAATGAAACTCAAAAATATGAGAATCAAGGAAATTCGGGTGAGAAATAAAAAATCGACCATATGGAAGGAGAATTTAAAAATATCAATCGAATCGGCTTCGACGTGGAATCAAATACCGAAGAAGAGGCAGAAGCTTGGATATTGGACATTAAAAAGTACTTCCATATTTACAATTATTCTAGCAACATGAAAGTGAGGATGACATTCTACAACCTGAGCGGAAAGCCCTATAATTGGTGCCAGGAACTAAATATTTCCCATGGGTTAAAGGAGAAGGGCCTAGAATGTCTGAAGTTTAAGAAATTATTCATGGCACAATATTTGTCAAAAAGCTACTATGAGAGAAATACAAATAAATTTTATGAATTAAAACTCAGCCAAATGACTATGGAAGACCTCATCAATAAATTTCTCGATTTGTTGCGGTTCATGCCATATATTAAGGAAGAAAAGGTGAAGGTTCAATGATTCTTAAGATGTCTATCGTACTGTTATAGGGACCAGATTGATTTTGACAATCCCAAAACTTTTGATGAAGTATTAAGAAAGGAAATGTTGTGCTTTGAGAAGTACAAAAAAAGGAATGACCTCTCTAATGTTTGGAAGGATAAGAAAGAGGAAAAGTTCAACTAGCAGAAGAGGGGATTCCAGCCCCCACCCTTCAAAAACATTCCAAGGAATCCACACAGAAATTCCTATAGCCGAAATGAGCAGTTCCAATAGAAGAATAATAAACCTGTGAACCTTGGACCCAAAGGGACTATTAGAGCCCCTTAAGTGTTAGAAATGTGGAGAGCTCCATTTACGAAGGAACTTACCCCTCCTCAACTAATCAAATAATCCTATTCATAACTTGTAAGAATCTTCCACTGTTGGGGAAGTTGGAAAAATTTTCCACCAGATTAATGCAACCCTTGAAAATCAACAAGCAGATCATCAATTTGCAATTTTGGAGATTGAAGGTACTATTTCTAACTGAAGGATTTCTATACTAATTTATCCAAGGGCTACTTTAAGTTATATCACTCCCAAAATGATGGAGAACTTCCAGATCACCAAGGTAAGGCATACAAAACCTTGGTCAGTCCAACTGGCCGCTGGAGCAAAACGAAAGGTAACTGAGTTTATTGTTGATTGTGAAGTTAAAATACTAGATCATGTGACTAGGAATATTATTAATGTCTTGCATATAGGGTCATATGATATGATTATTGGCATGGACTCATTAGCAAATTATAAATTAATATTGAACTATTTGATAAAACCTTTACTTATATGGCTGAGGATTTGATTGTTAGGAAGATATAAAGTGTTAGTAAATTTTCCTCCTTAAGACAAATTTCTTCCATGCAATTAAAGAATTGTATGAGAAAGGGTTGTACGCAGTGCAGGTCACTGACCTTCTCCTTAATGAAGCTCAAACACAGATAAAGGACCACCCAGTCTTAAGTAAGTTTATGGATGTGTTTCTAGAAGAGATACCGAGACTAGCCCCTCAACATGAAATATATTTTTCCATTGAGATTGTACCTCGGTCTACAATTGTATCTAATATACCTTATTGTATAAGCATCCCTAAGTTAATCGAATTGAAAATTCAGTTACAGAAACTGTTAGATAAGGGATATGTCAGACCTAGTGTGTCCCCTTGGTGCACAACAATTTTATTTGTTAAGAAAAGGGATCTGACTCTAAGAGTTTGCATACATTACATACAACTAAATAAAGTAACCAGTAAGAACAAGTATCCTCTTCCTCATATTAAGAATCTATTTGATCAAGTACGTAGAGCTGAAATATTTTCCAAGTTAGATTTGCGGGCTAGTTATCACCAAATCAGGAATAAATAAGAGGATGTTAATAAAACAACGCTCAGGACCCGATATGGTAAATTTTTGAAGGAAAGTGTGTCAGCTGTAGTTTTCTTAGGAAATTGGCTACTAAACCCCACTATTAATTTTCTAAGCTTGAACTTGCGTTAAACAACATACCCCTCCTAGGGATGCAAGGTCATAAAATATTGATAACCCTTTGGTTTCACCCAAGAAAACACAGAGAGAATAGCTGAAAACCTTGAACCAGAAGGCGTGTGAAATCTTAAAAATAGTAAACAATTTAAGGCTTTCCGCAACACGCAATCCACATTGCAGAAAGCGGAGGTTAAATTTTAAAGAGTCTAAGTTTTTCCGCAATCCACAATCCACATTTGCAGAAAACGGAAAGCGAAAGTTAAAACTATAAAGAACTTAATTATTTATGCAATCTGTAATCCACATTGCGGAAGGTGGAAAGTGGAAGTTAAAACTTGTAAAGAATCGAAGGGTCTCTGCAATCCGCAGTTCGCATTGCAAAAAGCAGAATCGGAGGTTAAGTTATAAATATTCTAGGTGTTTTCGCAATCCATGATCTGCATTGTGGAAAGTAGAAGTTGAAAGTTAAATAAAAAAGAGTTTAAATGTTTCCGCAATCCGCATTACGAAAAGCGGGAGTTAAACAGTAAAGAATCTAAGGGTTTCCGCAACCCGCAATCCGCATTGGAGAAAGAGGAAAGCAGAAGTTAAACCATGAAGAATTTAAGTGTTCCGCAATCCGCAATATGCATTGCGGAAACCAAAGAGCGGAAGTTAAAACTTGTAAATAAGTTAGGTGTTTCTGCGATTTGCAATCGGCACTGCGGAAACAGGAAAGCGAAAGGGTTAAGTTTTCAAGAGATCAAGTACTTTCCGCAATCGACAATCCTCATTGTGGAAGAAAAATTGCAGAAGGGAAGTATGTATAATATTTAAGCACTTCCCACAATCCACAATCTGCATTACGAAAGCAGATTGCAGAATGGAGAGTTGAAAAGAAACTTGAGTTCTTTCTGCAATCGGCAATCTGCATTGTGTAAGCAAAGTTGCGGAAGGAACAACCCATTGTGGAAGGGTTTTTGTAGAAGAATTTTTAAGCTAAGGCTTTGGATTTGGATTTCATAAATGTCTAGGATAAATTTCTAAGGTTATTTTTCAAAGTATTCCTTTGTATTTTTGTGGGGCTTAAGGTAACATCTTTAACATATGATAGAGGATGGTTTATGACCTATGATGTTAAAAAAAATATGTGTATCTTTCAGTTGGTTATATGGGTATGTCACACCTAACATGGGTAAGAGACTGCCGCAACTGAAATCGCCATGAAAAGGGTAAAAACCATCAAGCTCCTCATAAGCGATGAGAAGTATCTAAATGAGAAAAATCACATGCGACTTATGAAATAAACCCAATACCATCATTAAAAGTAAGTGTCTTTGTGGAGCTCAGTACTAGCCTCTGTCACATGGGCTCATTTAAGGCCTCAACTACTCACACTTTATGTTTGGGTGGTAAACATTACAAGAAGACCTTGGATATAGATTTGAATGGCAAAGATTACAAATGACATGCAAAAGATTGGGTTGTAAACATCATATATTAAATCTATTCCTTTAAATCAACGATTAGAAAGTTAAATAAGTCCTAAACTTAGAATTTGGATAACATCACATATGCTTATTAGGATTCCAACTTTTAAATATTTCACAATGTGGAATGAGATGAGTACATATGAGTAACTAGAGAGTACTATAAGGATTATCGAACCCCTCGAGAGATGGTCATGCTAAAAATTATATACCTATACACAAATCATTGTAAGAAGTATTAGTGAACCATAATAGTTGGAAGAGATTAACAAACTATATATATATATATACCAAGATGGGATGATAAATTAAAATTTTATATATATATATATACCTTCAAGAAGAAATGAAGGGAACTTGTATGCCTTAGCCAACAAAAGTAAAAGGTATCTGTAAAAAGTAAGTATAGAGATACATTAGCTAACATGCTAAGAAAGCTCGGGCATCTATGGGCCAATACACATATAAGAAATGAGAGTTGGTCTCAATTACATCAACTTGTCCTTTACAACTAGAACCACTACCTAAGAAGGTAAAGTGCAACAAACCAAATAAAACCATGTAATGCATGGAAGAGTAGAAGAATCACAAGTTATATAGAAAAAATAAATATGAGTTTAGCAATTCATTGTAACTTTCATAATGTTGAAGTTAATTTACTAAATATAAGGTATAAATCAACAAGAGAAAAATCTCATTTTGAGATTATAAGTTTATAAAGACCATTATAAAAATTAAAAATAGGTGTATTTTTAGGGACATTACACTTTGCAAAATTGTCATAAGCTAGTTTCTAATATAAGGAAAGTATTTCACATTTGACAAAGCATGAGAGAAGTATCCTTATCCATCATGTAAATCAATCAAATTTTATTCTTCAATGAATAATTTTGTGATAATAGGGGCTTACACTTCTAACTTTCACATAATTAGACCATCGTTATTTGGGGTCAGAATTTATTTGCTTGTAACCATACTTTTAGTGTATGTTACAGATTTTTTATCTTTCACCATGTGTCTATATTTGTGTATGGAGGAGTAACGTTCCTAATGCATGTAAGGTTCCCCTAATGCATGTAAGGTTCCTCATGTAAATGTCCGTTATAAATATTTACTTGTATTTACTTATGATTTCAGATTAAGAAGGAGATGTTGTAAAGTTGTAAAGTTCCTCCTAAACGTAGGCTATAAATATTATGAAGGAGATGTTGTAAAGTTATATAAAGTTCGTCATGTAAATGTTGGTTTTGGTTTTGTTGGCCAATAAGTAAATGTATTGGTTTTGTTAGCCATTGAATAAAAATTAATAAAAAACAATAACTACAAATTTGAATTATTAACCAAATTAAACCTTTAAGAACCCTACATAAATATATATAAATTACGTTAAAAAAAACTAATTGTGAGGAATCGATGGGCTGAATCTGGCGAACAATACAATACATAAGTGAATGGATAAATCTAAATCCTACAGTTTGTACTACAACATATATTAAAACACACTGCTACTACAATCTGTGTAATACTGCTCGGGCCCGGAGATAGTACAACATATATAATACTGCAGTGTGTGTACTACAACAAATTTTCTACCTGCTCAGGCCGGAGAGAGACACAATTTTCACAACTTTTTTTGGCATCCTCACGAACATAGTCCATACAAATCTGCAATAATTCTTTGCGGGAAATACAGGCATTTGGGATCTGATGCAGTGTTTTTCTGAGGTCATCCATCTGGACGAGCCTCAACAACCTCACGGCCCGCTTATGCGGAAACCACAGATCGAACCTCTGAAACTCAAGTGGCTTCCAACCTTGGGCAGACACATTGCCAGGAAGGGCATTTTGAACTTTGCGGAACAAATGCCGACCTTCAAAGGCACTTCCAAGCAGTCTCTGAGAGGCCATTGATCCGACAGTCAAAGCATAAATTTGAATAGAAACGGTAATATTAGCTTGCGAGGCCTAGTGTTTTTAGGGTTGTGAAAAGAAAGAAAGAAAAAGTGACTGATATTATTTCTTGCTGGATTTTTGTGGAAATTTTGCTAACAGGGACAATTGAGCTATGAATGGATTTTAAACAATTTGTGTTTTACACAGTATTTCTCTAATGCATAAATAAACAGATAATTATATTTCTAGAGAGCAGATTTGATAATTAATGTACGAGTTGTTTCATTTTACAAAGTAACTTGGTATATAAAAACGTAGATAAATAAGCTGAAGTATGTCAGCGCTAAGGTTTTATGGCTACATGGCTTGCACAAGTGTCCATCATGCAAGACCCAACAACCACAGCCAGACACAACAACGTGCAACCTGTGACCATGGAAGAGTAAGAAAATTAGAATAGTGGGAGTAAGTTAAGTACAAACATTTAATGCTTGTCAACTAATGTTAAATAGCACTCAACATTAGTTCAAAATCGTAATGTTTGATTGAGAGTAGCACACAATTATATATTTTTCCCATAGTTTTAGCATTGATGACCTGGATTTGAGGCCAAATAAAGTTTCAAATCACTACATTGGTCAAAATAATATAAAACAAGTTGTTAGTTTAGTTTTGGGTTGAAACTTTTGATTAAAGATAATAAAAAATAAGTTAATTATTTATTTTTTGGTTGAAACTTTGGATAAAAGATTTATAAATGTATTGGTTTAGGTGTAAGGTAATTAAAATGACTGCAAGCCAGATCATAGAGTCCCTGCCAGCCGGAGGGCAGGAACTAATAAATGAGATGTTTTCGCAAAGCTACAAAGAAATTTAACTTTATTTTTTGAGTCTTATTTTAAATTGGATGGAATTTTGATTAAATTTATAATCTCATGTAACTAGCAAATTTTGAATCATCGTGCAACAATTCACAACTTTTCACTTTCAAATGAACAACCTAAGAATATCTGAGAAAAATTTAAAAATAAATACATAATAAAGAAAACATAAATTCCATTCTTTACTTGCAATTGCAATTTAACATTGAAACACAAATTCATTCCACGTCCTTTTAATATATAAATCATAGATAGAGCAACCTGTTTAAAGATATTCTTATGAACAATGTGAAAGGCATCGTTCCTCCTACAAGATCATATTAGAGAGCCCACATGAAAGAATCATGGCTTCACAACTATCTAATTTTTCTTGGGAGTGCAAGTTTGTTATAACTTGCTGGAGGTATGTTCAGGATTGACATTCAATGCTGCTTCACGGACAAATTCATTGGCGAAAGATGGCAGTGAGCATCCAAATCCTACTCAATATCGAAGCCATCCTTTACCTCAGAACTAGAGGTTGCGCGACATTGGCATCTCAGAGACTTTTTTGGTTAACTTTACGAGTCTGTTCTTGGCCATCTTCGCCCAACCTATGGCCTTTCAAATTTAATCAGGACTCAAGAGCACCATAGCTGTCAAATAGGGTTTCTCGATTTAGGTGGTGAAAAACATAGAGATTATTTTACAAGAAATTTGACACGTCTTTTTAGTTCAAAATCATTGATAGTTTTTCATTCAAAGATAATTTATAGTTCTTACAACTCTTAGTTTCATAAATATGTTATTATTTAGATAGAATTTGTTTTTATATAATGTTTATTCTATTATAATGTAAACATTAAATATTAATATTAGTTTGATAAATATATTATTATTTAGATAAAATTTGTTTATATATAATATTTATTAATAATATAAACATTAAATATTAATAATAATATGTTAATATTAATATTTATATAAAGCATTTATCTTTAATAAGCAAGATGAACTATTCCTTTTTAATATGAGATACTTGTCTCATTAATTGTGAGATTTGTTCATGTTTGAATCCATGTTTATCACAATTTCAATTAACCACATAAATATTGTTTCCTATTTTTGTCAAATAATATCATGTGCTCCTCTTAGTTCCAATAAACATTGTGAGCATTAATATGGGAATGGCCACAATCTCCAAGTTAAGTATTCTTTAGGTCAATATGTGAATGGCAAGTGGTAAGGAAATATATCGTCACTATAAAATTATTTCTACAAGCTGAAATGAAATTTCTTAAAAGTTGCTAAATCAAATGAGTTAGAGAGATCAAATTTTCCTAGGCTCTATCAAGTGCTGAGAGGGATCAAATTTTCAGAGGTGTAAACCTCTTCTCACTTATTGCATCGAAGGAGCTATTCTAAGAGAGGTTTTCACCTCGGGAGATTTGATCCCTCTCTGCAGTTAATAAAGCCTAGGATTTGGATCTTATAAAGGAACTCTTCACACTACCAAGTTGTGTGACAATGTCCATTCCTTGTGTGCTTAAGGCTTCATATGATCAAACCATTACCTAGTCTATAATGTACCAGTTATATAGCATTGGTTCCCAATTCACTTTGGCATGATCACGATGTAGAAATTAGAAGGTAATATGACATGTTACCTCAACAACAACTCATTAGCCCCCTAAGCAAGGGAAAAAATTTATCCTATGTGTTATTTTTCCATGTTTTAAAAAAAAATGATATTAGTCAATTTGCATTTCTTGAAACCTTGTTCCTCCCATTTTTGATAGGGTAAATTTTTTTCACTCCAAAAATCATTGGATTATATAATACACTTTGGCATGATCACAATATAAATTTTAGAAAGTAATATGACATGTCACCTCAACAACTCATTCGCTCCGTGAGTGATCACTCATTATTGCATCTCAACCACATAGCTCAAATCCATTCAACAAACTAGTAAATTGGGTGATCAAAATTTATGTGCTCAATTTGAACTATACAAAGGAAAATAGAAGTTACCTAAAAAATTTCAATCTTTCCAAAAAAACCAAAAAACCCTCATTTAAGAGTGTACAATTGAGTGAGTTAATACACACTTTGACAAGAGAGTACATCAATAACTCCTTAGCCCCTTGAGTGAGTTAATACAAAACCGTCATTTAAGAGTCTACAATTGAATGAGTTAATACACACTTTGGCAAGAGAGTACAACAACTCGTTAGCCCCTTGAGTGAGTGAATACACTTTGGCATGATCACAAAAAAGAAATTAGACTAGCATAGATCCAAATCTTAGCCTCTATCAAGCGTCGGGAGGGACGGAGGGATCAAATCTCTAGAAGTGCAAACCTTTTCTTAGGTATTGCACGCAATGAACTATCAACTTTTGTGTGTCCTATATATAACCATTAATTTGATTCAAACCAAACTACACATCTTTTTATTTAAGGTCTACATATAATATTTTTATTATTAATATTTAATATTATTTATGACCTACATATAATATTTTTTATTATTTTTTATTTTGTTAGGAACAAACATTACAACATTTCCTCATACATGGTTTTAAAACCATATGCAAGGCCCTCCTACAACCATGGATTGTTTAGGAACCCTTGCACATGGTTTTAGAACCATTTGCAAGACCCTCCTAAACTATGTACAATAAAACCATGGGTTGTTTAGGAGGCCTTGCACATGGTTTTAAAACCATGTGCAAGGCCCTCGTGAACCATGTACAATAAAACCATGGGTTGTTTAGAAGTCATGGCACATGGTTTTAAAACCATGTGAAAGGCCAACATTTGCTTGCAGATAATTCAATTTTTTATTTGTTATTATTTTCTTAGCTAAGAACAATACAACATCTCCCTTATAATGTGTATTTTTTCCTCACTCACATTTTTTAGGCTATAATTAAATTTTTACTTTTTTTTTTATTGTTTTGTTAGGTAGGAAGATTACAACATCTTCCCCATATTAGGGTGTTTTCCGGATAGAAGTTTATTTTGGTTTATAATTAATTTTTTTATTTTTTATTAATTTTCAGGTATTATTTTTTACGTATATGTTACAAAAGTTACTATGTTACATCACTTATAAGATCTCTCCCATAATATTCCCTATCACTATTATTTTTTGCAGACATGTTATAAATGTTCCTAAAATCACATTACAAGATCTCCTCCCTCGTACTTCACTGTAGGGCGCCTCGGGAACAAAAATATTATGACATGCCACCTCAACACCAGCTCGTTAACCCCTTGGGAGATAACTCACTATTGCATCTCAAATACATAGCTCAAAGCTTTTTGAATACAACTAGTGAATTGGGTGATCAAAATTTTGAGGTCAATTTCGATTATACGAAGGAAAATGAAAAATACCCTAAAGTTTTCAATGTTGCCTTAAAAAACAGAAGACTCTCATTGAAGAGAGTCTAGATGGGTGGCTCCTATCTGGACACTACAACGAACCAAATGTGAACATTTGATTTTAAGACAAGTCTTTTCTTACAAAAAAAGACCATCTTGCAATCAATGCAACCTAGGTTCACATTTTTCCGTTTGACCGATGAGATTTTTAATTAGACCATAATTAACAGTATTCTGTCATATTTTTATCAAGAAAGTGTGATGCCCAATCTCTTTCAAAACTTTGAGCCTTTGGACTTGAACGGATAAGATGATTATCACAGTTCAAAATATTGACGTACTTTCATGGTTATTTTTAGTAAATTAACAGTATTTTTTCATATTTTTATCAAGAAAGTGTGATGCCCAATCTCTTTCAAAACTTTGAGCCTTTGGACTAGAACGGATAAGATGATTATCACAGTTCAAAATATTGACGTACTTGCATGGTTATTTTTAGGTTTTATCGAAGGGAAAGACAAAGAACTGACCTAAAGCGAAAAAAGGTAAATAAAACTGGTAGGAATCAAAGAAGTATAGAAGTAAAAAAAAAAATATCTGGCACACCGGAAACCAAACTAATAAAGAAATAAAAATGTTATGCCCCACACGGACTTTGAAGTTTTTAAGGATAAGATTGTTTCATAGGATTTTCTAGTTGACAATAAATTAGACAAGTCTCAATCTTAAAAAGAAATTGTACACAGAGATTTCTTTCACCTGAGCTGTAACAGCACTCGCTTCGCCGAGTCCAATGAGATTCGACGTGCTGAGAAGACGTTCCAACCGAAATGCACCACCGACAAACTGAGATCTGAGCTCAGAGAACGAACCACCTCGCCAAGAATCACCGCAAGGCACCACCGACAAACTGAGATCTGAGTTCAGAGAACGAACCACCTCGCCAAGAATCACCGCAACCAGAGCAGAGAGACTTTCGGGCCAAGATTGGGCCCTCTAACCGTCAATTCAATCATGATATTGTTGCAACCAAAATTACAATAAATGTGATTCGTAGGACAAAAACTTGTTTTCGGACCCGTCTAAACAGGGCCGATTTTGATTTTTTGGCTGATTTTTTTGGGCCAAGATTGGGCCCTCTAACCGTCAATTCAATCATAATAGACGGGCCGATTTTGATTTTTAGGCTGATTTTTTTGGCCAAGATTGGGCCCTCTAACCGTCAATTCAATCATAATATTGTAGCAACCAAAATTACAGGAAATGTGATTCGTAGGAAAAATAATTGTTTTAGGAGCCGTGTAAATAGGGGGCGATTTTGATTTTTATGTTAATTTTTTTTAATTTGGTGAATTCAATTCATCAAATCTATAATTAATATTGTTTGTTAGTTGATTTTAAAATTTATAGTTTATATGTTTGTTGAGTGATTTTAAGAGCAAAAAATAAATTACATGACACTAACCTCTTAACATCCACACTTTATAATATCATGTTTTGAAAATTCAATAAAAATTCATGACCAAAAACTGATAAAAACTAACGTAGAAAGAAAAATTCGTCCCGACAACAACTACAACTGGCTTGTTTTAATTTCATATGCGTTCCAAGCTGTGGAGGAATATTTTGCTGTGCCTGATGTGACCAGAGTGATAGCTGTGTGATTGGGTGGGTGATTCTGCGATTCTCCCGTCGATTTTTCGAATTTATAGGATTGAAAAAAAATCACAGCTGCGAATTATGGTAGGCGTTACCATCGGTTTGTCCAATCTTCTTCTTACTGGGTGGCGGTGGTCCATTATTCCGGTTGTCCCTCTAATTAAGGCTACGGCGCCTTGAGAAACTAGATCTGATGGCCCCGCGTAGATATAGATATCGCCCGAATATGACAGTTCCACTTTTATAAATGTGGTAGGCAGCCAGTCGAATAGATCGCAGCGCCGATGATCGAATGAAAAGTTCAGAACGGTACAACCACCATTTCCCGGTCAACGAGAGTGACAATGTGAAGAAGATACGCGTCACTGCCCTGTCCTGTCAACCCATCGCCAAAGTGAGATAGTTGGCCGCTTGAACCTTTTAGTATTTCTATCATGTAATTTCAACATGAAACTGTAATTTCAATATTTTTTTAGAGTTGTAGTAAAAAATATTTGTTTTAAAATTAATACAAATAATATAAAGTTTAGCTTAATCACTTGAACTAAGTAAAAATCAGACAATAACAGTGAAGAATATACGCGTTACTGCTGTGTTATTAGAGCATCACCAAGTCCGATGGTTGGCCGCATGAAGTCAATGTTCAAAGAGAGAGTGCTTCAAATCGAATAGGGATTGCATGCGATGCCGTAGGCCTTGATCAAAAGTTGGCATGTGAATTAAGGTGGTTCTTGAGTGGACAATATATAATAGTAATGAATCTGCTAAAACAACTAAGAGCCACAAGCATATTGCAAACAACACTATTGAATTTGAAAATTGAAAATTTGGAATTTATTACTGAGAGTTATATCAGTGCAAAAGAATCCAATTCTTATCATTTTTAAATAAACTATTGCAACATGGGGTTATTTTTCAAATTTTAACCATTTAAGTGCATGTGGAATCATATATTAATGAAGTTACACAATATTGATTTATATATATTGAATTGATATTAAGTTATTAAATAAAAAGCTATTTGTGCATTGTGTTTCTTCATGTGTCTTCCTCTTAGAATACACACGACTTTGTTTTACATGTTAAGATCACTATTAATAGTGCATTAATTAGGTGAGTAGTTGAGTAGGTCACATTACCCAAAGTTAGTGACCCATAGAATTTAATGACCCATGGTATTTACCTATGGTTTTTCTCTTATGTAGTCTTATAAATGGGGATGCTTAATATTGAGAAGGCAATTCCATTTTCGGCGCAATCAGTATGCCATGTGTGTTTTTGTCAATTACTTGCTTCTTTTGTTTTCTTTAACAAGGTATCGGAGCCCACTGCTTGATCCATTCTGATTGTCTTGGGTATGCCTTTTCACATAGTGGAAAGCACACATACACAAGGAGGCTGCCATTCATGCTTGAACACATCAAGGAATCTCATGTATTTTCTTTTTCTTTTTATCTCTTGGGTAAGCCTTTTCACAAATTGGAAAGTACACACACCCATAGATCCAATCTTATACAAGGTTGTGATGTAGACAAGAAGATCGATTCTTGAGCATGATGCTACCAGAAGCACACTCTTAACACCAGAAGGATTATGGAAAACATTTGATGGAGATGATTATGATGTATGGACAGTCAAAGTAAGTAATTTGTTAAAATTACAATATTTGTGGCATTTCATAGCTAAAATAGATCTTAGAAATCCAAATTCATTATAGGCTTTCACTAAGTTCCAAAAAGAAAGAAGGCAAGTTGTTTCCTTATGTGTCATACAAGATAGAATAGACTTTTCACTATTTCATTATATTGTAGAAGGTGATACTCCAAAGAGCATGGAATATACTGAAAGAAGTATTTAGTGAAGAACAAGTTATAGAAGAAAGTGACTTTGCAAGTCACTCAAAACACCAAGAATACCACATTGAAGAGGAAGATAGTCAAGAAGACTTTGATTATGAGGAAACCAGTGATCATGTAATCCGAGCAAAGGTTGTTGATCGAGTTGTTTTAGTTGATGACAATAAACCTATTAATGTAGTACTACCGAGTGATAGTCTCTCTAAACAACAGACAGTTGATAACAGCATAGAAGTTGCAACAATTGCTGAGAATGAGCAACAGTGAGTTCATAGCAGCACAAAAGAAACAACAACAGACAATCCACCCCAAAACCAGAAAACTAGAAGCTTGAGAGAGTTATATGAAGAGACTCCTGATAGTTATGAGCCTCTACAGTATGCTTTGTTTTCTTCTCAACCCACAATTTTTGAAAAAGAAATGAAGGATGCATAGTGGGTACATGCAAATGAAGAACTCAATGAGAATGATGAAGTAGATTTGTAACATCCCCAAAAATTCACAAAATATTAAATTTTTTCTATGTGACATTAAATGTTAAATCATATTCACAAAGCTAGTTTAATAATTAACTTTAGTCTAGTTTAACAAATAGATTACAAGACAAGACATCAAGAGAAACTTAGGAGTTAATTCTCTTTGGTTAATGGTAACTAAAAGGCTACAAAATCTTACTTACTAACCTGTAAGTCACATGATACTAACTGTATTCAATCTATATTGATTTTCAGTCTTGAATAAAAGTTTATCAAAAGTTAATGAGTTTCAAATTATTGAATTAAGATCATTGGTTTGTTTGTAAGAATGTGTATGATTCTGATGGTTGTTTTCTTTTCTTACTAAAGGGAGCTTGAGGTTAGCCCGAGGCTTACTTGACTTTTCTTCAAGGTAAAGCAGATCCGATGCTTATACAGGATTCACAAGTAGAACTTATTTCTAGGTTACGATGTAAGAAGTTAAAACTCGAAAGACCCAATGAGTAAGCTATGAAAGATCCTTAAACTCTATTTAATGTCTCAAGTATCGAAGTGGAAGAGTTTCTAGTCCTATAGAAAATACTACTCTACCTAGGTAACAATTTGAGTTTATAGTGATGATTATTTGTTTTAACAAATAAATTTATAAGGGATGGCATGTAATTATAAAATATGCTTTTGGTTGTTTGTAGTACTAGAAGTCCTAATACCTTCCAAATGATTTATAACTATGGGATTTAACCATGTAAATACTATAAATTTGCAAATCCCTATGGTTATCATTATTATTTTGGCAACTATAGATTAACTACAAATATAACCAAAACTACCCAAAGCATGAAGTCGATGCTTAACATGAGAATTTAACCTAGCTAAAACTCCATCATGCATAACAATTGAATGTTTTATTTTTAACAATGTAATGGTATTACTTTTCACACAAATTTCACGTTCAAACTATATCAATCCAAGAAAAGATTTCAATGGTAGTGCGATCCACATGGTGGATGCTCGCATGGTTGAGGGTTTTGGGTGATAAACCCTATGCATTTGCATCCAAATCTTTACCCTAAAAAATCATTCGGCTTCATTTGTTATTTATTTTTGGCAAGGGAGAGTGGGACAACAGGCCGTTAGCCTCCTCGGGTCTCTGCAACGATTTTCATGCTTTGAATGGCTGTGGAGTTAACAGACTTGAACCCTTGTTCTTTGCCATCTCAATTTTCTTCTAGCTCAAGGTTTGAAGAGTGGTCACTCTTGTTTATCTGGCGTTAGTAGGCTTACTTTTTGGGTTCTTCGCCATTAATGTTTATTCTAGATCCATGCTACAAACTGGTAAGTGGTTACGAATCCTCCTAGCATTCCTTCTCTATTTTATTAATTATTAAAAACTTAGATATTTATTACATAGTTCTAATCGATTGCTTGTTTGATGGTAGGTAGAAATGCGTGTCATCATGCAGTCGAATGCTAAAGGCATAACCCTGAGCTCAAAGTGTGAGCAAGAAAGGCTTCAGGTAAGCCTCAGTCCCAACCCTTGGGTACCCTTCGTCGTAATTGTGTTGCGGTGATACCAGTGGTATTTGCAATTTGTTAATGCAGTGTTTATATTACTTGTAGTAGTTCATTTTTTTTATTTAGGGAAAGATATGGAAGCCGTAAGGGAATCCTTAGTGGTAGCCCTTAGGATTTCACAGGTGAGATACGACTCTTGTAATAAATATGGAGGGTAAAAATAAAAAATGTTCCAAGGTTTTTAAAATTGTTTTTTTAACACTGTAAATACTTTGCTGAAAGCTTCCTCGGCCTTTGCTCGGCCAATGTAACTCTCGCGTGGCTACGAATAGGTTAATTCATTTGTGTTTTAAGAGTTGAACCATATCGTGACTATGTTGGTTAAATTCTTGTTAAAATGAAGACTCTGTTTATAATTATTTTGTTTTTAAAAGGAAGAGCTTATGGGACATAGCGTAAATTCCTGTTAATGTTTCTTTTTGTAGTTTCAGTTGTATAAAGAATTAAGCTTGGTAAATAGTTTTTATGTTATTGCAATAATTAGTTGTCAATTATGATACGACTCCAAATTGGTTAAAACCATTAGAAACATAGTTATTATGATTCTAATTGTGCAATCTATATTGTAAGGGGGTTATCCTAGGGGTTTTTTTTTTTAATGAAGAGTTTCGATATTTTAGGGGGCCTGTGCAAGAAGATGAGGGACCTTTTTGGCGCGTTAGATGCAATAGAAACCTGAAAAATCAGGAATCCCTCAACTTACTTGGATTTTTTGAGATACTTATGCAAAATATCTTGCATTGAGTAAAGAACATGAAATGTAGTAAATTGAATCACCTTTCCGAATATATAACTTTTATGTATCGAAAATTTGCATAGCTATGTCACATTTCATTTTTCCTAACAGGCACTTTTTTTTTTCAAGGAAATTATAAGGTATATGTTTTTGTGGGTGCAGCCTTTGAGGGCCTAAATGATCGAATCAAGCTACAAAAATTGACATCCATGTAGAGAACCC
>LPNX011108010.1:9284-27904 GCA_001517045.1 Pseudotsuga menziesii
TCGTTGTTACACATATAGGGGTGGTAGTTTACAATGCCGTCGTGAATGGTTGATCAATAGGTATGCAGGAATCTATTATAGTTGATTTTACCACACATGCTTGATCACATATTTATGGCCTTCCTTGTCCCTCTGCAGACTCTTTAAACCGCATGGAATTATATTATTTTGATTTCCCAAGATCATCCCTAAAAAAAATTGTTTATTGTTTTACATGACTTTTAAACCCATACTCATGTGTACACGTGACTTTTAACCTAAAACCCGTGTACATCGGGATGTGTGCACAAATCCAAATATTTTTTGGAGTTTTACTCATATGAGTCTAAAGATCATGACTCTTGGCCTTCCATATGCCTTGAGATCTCTTGGAATTGACCCTCGATTACCCCTTTGGAGTGCTATATAAGGAACCCCTTGGATACATTGAAGAGGAGGAATTGAAGAGAAAACAAACTATGGTCCATTGTTGCCTCAATTCGCTTATACTTGAGTTTGCATCCCTTTGTCCCTTTGGAGAACTTTGTGTTCTTCCCAATGTTTCCTTTTCTTTGTGAGCTTGCTATAGAGGGATGGAGGATTGAGGTGGTGGAGGCCCAGGCGGAGGACTCAGTTTCTATGGTTCATAGACATGCCAACAGAGATTGCCACTATTGTAATCTCTGATTTTATTAATAGAAATATATTTTCCTATCAAATTATGTGCATTTGAATATGAATATTGAATCCATGGATGTATTTAATTTCTTATACATTGTTGAATATATATGCTAGAGTAGGTCTAACACATTATTATAGAGCATGCTTGTCCTTGTTTTCTATTGTTGAGAGAAAATTGTTAATGCAAGCGTGAATTTGAAAAGCTCAACAAGGATTTATTTCAACCGTCTAGAATAAAGTACGACTTGGTATCCCTTAGTGCTATATGTTTGGTTTATATTGCATATTGGGAAATATTGATTTCTAATGTCAAAGTTGTCTATTGTGGTACCCCCAAGCCATAGGAAGTTTCTCTTCACAATAGAATTGGCGACTCCACTGGAAAGGTTCATAGTTGTTTCTCTTTGGGGACTGGGGGCACAATGTGTTTTATACTTTCTCTTTGTTTCTCCCTATTTTCGTGTCACATTTTATAGTATGTTCATACATTGAAAATCTTCTTGATTAGTTTGACCGTTATCCTACTTTTTACCACTATTTTCTCTGTATACACGAGTTTCTACTAAACATACGTGTACATATGTGGGTTTTAACTGAAAAGGCATGTAATTATGTTGATGTTCCTTCAACAGTTGCGTACATGTTCCCTTTTGGTTGATTTTTTGATGTGAGAAGTTGCTAGGTGGGTTGTGAGTGTGGCTGGGTCCTCTTGGGTTCTAATGTTGTCTGTTGACTACTTTTGTTGTGACCAGAAACAACTTTTTTAATTGATTTTTCTTTGAAATAGTTCTAGTTATTTATATTTTTTGTTTCACCATTAATACATTACTCTTTTTGTCTCGGTGTCTTGCTAGGCTTTTGTTTTATACTTTTTGCAGAGATTGAGAGTTTTAAATGAATTTTATTACATTTTCATTCTTTTATCTTGAAAATTACAAAATAGTTGCACTCTTAGTTGCATCTTAGATATGGATTTGAGGAGGTACTTGCATTGAATTTCTTGGATGAGACTTGTATTTAGGCTTTCATATAGGAAGGATTGCATTGGCATTTGGAAATGAATGATTATTTATGCATCTCATGTAGTGGCATACCCTGTTTTTCATTCTACACAATTGTACTTGGCATTTCCTATTAGGTGTGCATATTTACTTCATTGTTGAGTCATAACTTCATTAGTTGCATGGCCATTTTTCTTTGAGCAATCACAACCAATTAAAATCAACACTTAATAAAATGAATTACACTCTTTTATTTTATAGGGTGCACCAACAAGATTATGTTTTGGGGTCTTGGAATAGTTCATTGTGAGTTAATTCTCCAACACCACTAAACAAAAGAAGTAGTTGTTTGTCCAGGTGAGATTGTGAAACCCTTGGTATAATTAGTGTTTCTCAGGACGCTCCTCTTACACGAGAGTTAAGCATGAGGCATTGCATGTGATTGTGATTGGGATGACCTCTGGTCACTTTCTGTGAGCACCATAGATATTTCCAAGATTGTATTCGTATATGGGGGCCTTTGATGTATAGTCGGTGCACCCTTGGGGTACCGGTTTGTTCTTTTAGGATTTGAGCTTTGCTACCCTGCCCATACAGTCGATCCCGCATGCGACTGTCCACTTAAGCATATGTTATATTGAGGTGACCTTAGTTTCCTTACCTAGGTATCAAGGGTCTATTTGCAGAGGTTATTCTATAGGTGTCTTGGCCAGGAAGGGGTCAGATAGCACCGTCTCTTTATGCTTTGAAGCTGGGGGCCACTATAATTGGTTATGTACCTTCACTTGTAGTGTATGGGAGTTTTGATCCTCTCCTATGTGAGACATGCTTGCTGCATTTGGGAGCTCACATATCCTACCCTTGGTTTTCTTGTATTTTGGTTGCAGATTTTCGTAGGAGTGTAACACATATTTCATTAAATTTGTAACATTTCTATTACGAGGACTTCAACAACATTGATTTTTTTGTAAATCTTTAAAATATTCTATTAAATCTAGAAATTTAAATCAAAGAATTGTTCCATTTTTGGAAAAATTAATACACATATTTCATTATATTTGGAAATTTTTTATTACAAGGACTTCATCAACATTGAGTTTTTTTGTAAATATTTAAAGAATATATTCCATTAAATCTAGAAAAAATAACTCAAACTTTAGCATTCAAGTATTCAAAGTAAAATATTACATCTCAATTAGAACTATATGGGTAGGCCATAAATCATGATGAATATATGAATATCCCTAATTTTTTGAATGTTAAGATCATTTAGACATTGAGATATATTATATAGGAATAATCCAATGAAGTTGCACACATAATTGCATGCTTTATTTCAAGAGGTTCTCTATCTATATTTGAAGTGACCAAAGTAGTAGAAATATTTATAATATTAAATCATGTTATATAAGAAAATATGATATCCCTAATGGAATAAATTCTATTATGAAACTTCACTAACATTGAGTTTTTTTGTAAATCTTTAATAAACTCATTAAATCTATAAATCTTAACTTCTACGGTAGAATGAATTGTAGGTTGTAGATGTCCATATTTGTTTTACAAGATCCAATAACTATCTATGAAATTGAAAGGACTTGTTAAAGTTAAATATATCAAATACAATAGTCTCGATATACCTAATGACTTTGAAGTACAGTTTCACAATTCTTTTAATAGGAAAGTTAAGAACAACTACTACATATCCAAAAACTAAAGTAACATAAAAATTTTCCAGAGAACTTTGGCATACACTTAATTTGAGTTACTTTTATAGTTAATTTTAAAGGTTACTCGCTAATGTTTTCTCTTGAATATAAATTCATGGTTTTTGTATTTCTAAAATTATAAGAAAAAAAGTTTATCAGAGTGATCTTAAAAACTATCATTTATTATCTAAAGTCAATGAATTTATACAAATTAAAGTAGTTTGAGAATAATGAAAAAGAAACTATAAAAATTTGTGCTTTCCTTTTGTCTCAGTTTTGAACTTTGAGTGTAGCGAGCTGCTATTGGAATAGCTAAGTTATGATCATGGTTAGATTGGTTAATGAAGGTTTGATCCACATATCTATAAGAGCATTTTGGATAAAATTTGCCAACGAAAATATTAGAAGCCAAGCAATTATGCATCATATATTGTTCTACAGATAAAGGAAAGTTTTAGAGGAAAAATTTCCAAACAGAGAGGTGAGTTGGATCAACTTTTCATCACCTAGGATGGAATATATGTATCCAACCAAATATAACAAAGAATCCTGCATTTTGTTGAAACATAATCAAACTCAAAAAAAAAAATAGATCACATAGAATCATATGTTGAACATCATTAATAAGTTGAAATGATTGCATGCATTGATAAGCTATGACAATGAAATTTGTTGTTCTTGTCTTCCTATACAGTCATTATTTTCTCCAATTACATAATTCACATTGATCTTGTTAACGTACTATTATGAACATCATTAGAAGAAAGATGATTTTTCCAAATGTAGTTGTAATTTCTAAAAGAAGTCAGCATGTTTTCACTACTATTGTTATAATTCTACCCATGTTAATGAGGACGCAGTGATGGTCATAGGCTTGGAATCATTATCATACCAAACATTATGTGAACATAGTGACATGTCAATGAAAGAGGTTACACCAATCCTACTTTAGTTAAATAATATGGAGCATTTGGAAATTAATATTTATAAATTTTAGAACATGTTCGTCAAACTCTAGATACCCAAAAAAATATCCCTAGAGACATTATAAAATGTAAATCTATGCAAATATTTCTCTCCTAAGTCTAAGAGTTGTTTCTTCCTAGAGACAATATATAAAACAATTTATATAGTCCAATGGATTTCCATTATAATAAATTAACCTAAATATCATCTTCTTAAAATTAAAGGTACAATATCATGTTAATTTGGGCAGTGCATGGAGGAATCGAACCACCAACATCCTGCTCATAAGGAAGGCACTCTTCCATTGAGCTAGCACCCTTTAAAGAAATATGCAAGAGGGATTTTGTTAACACCTAGGACTGTGTTAACACCTAGATTAGACCTTTGTAATACTAGGTGATAAATCCATCTTTCACGCTTATATATTCTAGTTTGCAATAATGAGATAAATGTGAAAGGCCAAACAAATGCTTGTATACTTTTCAAATTCATCATCCCATAAGTGCCATATTGCATTTAAGGGTGATGTGCAGTCCAGAAAGGCTTACTCATGTCTCCAACAATGACATAAATTAGAATAATTATAAAATCATTTCAATGCCTACTTTTTTTACAACAAATGAAGGTAGTGGAGGATCAAACATCAAGCATTCTAACAAAGTGTTAATAAAATATGGCCTCTAGTTGGGTACAAAATCGAATCATATAGAGTCACTTATTTATATTGGTTCAAACTTAATGAACTGTGAAGTTCCTAAATCTGAGAAAATTAAAAATATACTGATGGATGTTATGGATTGTTGATAGTGATTATATCGTTCCTCTAAAGTGTGATATCTAAGAGTTGAGTAAGAGTGTACTTCACATAAAATCCTACTCTAATTTCTGAGACATTTACAGTCACTCTGAAAACTATAATTCTAAAGAGTTTATTGTTGCAATAGAAAAAGGGTCAATGAGATCTGAAAGCCTAGTTATTAAATCTAAATTCAAAACATAGAAACTTAAAGAATAAACAATTTGAATCAACAAGTTCTGTGTTCGCTTTATTTAGGAAGAGGTTGGAGGCACTCCTTGATGCTTTCTTGGCATGGAGTCACAAGGGTGGATCACCCATTTCAAGCACATAATGGCAGCAAGCTATTCTCATCATTCATAATAGTAGTAAAGGGGGTATCATTTCAAGGTTATATAATGTTTTATACATTAGAGGAAATTTCAACTCAAAATGGGCTTCCTAAAAATAATTAATAAAATAATAGTTAAAATAATAAAATAATATTTATTAATTTTGGAGGAAGAAAAGAAAAATACTACTTTTTGGTTTGTATTTTTTATATATCTCCCCGTGTTTTTACTCAAATTTCGATCAGAAGAGCTCATTGGATGGGGAATTAAATTTTGCATCCAACGAGTACCCACTCAGCATACTTTTGATGGACCGCGCTAACTCAAAAACAATAAATACTTGAAAAAACAGGATGATGACATCATCATCACATTTTTCTGGTATTTCTTGTTTTTGGGGTATGTCATCATCACATTTTTTCAAGTATTTCTTGTTTTTGGGGTAGCGCGGTCCATCAAAAGTATGTCGAGTGGGTACTCATTGGATGAAAATTTTAATTCCGCATCCAATGAGCTCTCCCGATCGAAATTTGAGTAAAAATACGGGGAGATATGTCGAAAATACAAACAAAAAAGGTTGATTTTTTTATGATACCTATCCCCAAATTTATATTAAAAAAGTGTTTAATACCTATACGGTATTTCAAATTTAAAGCAATTTCATTGTCTAACACATGATGACATGGAATTTGAATCAAAGTTAAAAGGCCCATTTTGAGTTGAAATTTCCTCTAATCACAAATTGAAAATGGCTGATAATGAACACCATTGAGGATCTATCACCTTTTCTTTCAATTATGTCCATTTCTTCCTTCCTCTTTACCAAAAACTAAAATACAATTGTGTCACACTATATATTCCTTCTACACTTCCTTTTCAATATTTATATTTGTTGTATCGACATCAATATAAAAATTAGCTTGATGAATCTCATCATAGAATCTTAATGCATAGTCTAAAAAATTCTTTGGAATAAGGAATACAATCTCCTATCTAGGACTAAACGAAAAGGACCGATTCCTAGAATAATTCCCTTGGAGTATTGCAAGTATCATTTTATAGAACTATGTCCCAATGTATCTTGACAAGTATTTCCCTTGTCCTCATTAAAGTAAAATAAATCAAATCAAACGGTAATTTCATAAATGAAGTGGAAATAGTGCTCACTAAAGTTTGATTTTTAAAACAACAAAATAGTTATGTCTATCTTGGGCCCAAAAAAATCACTTTCTACTTTATTAATATGACAAAGCCTCTATAAACACCAAAAAACAAATTGGAAAGAAGCTCCTTTGTTTGTTTTCTTGTTCTACTAGATTGTTAATAGCCTAAGAAATTCAAATCGTAAAGGTGAAGCATGGTATCTATGTGCGGTACTAGTAGACACAAGTGCAATAAATTTTACCAAAAAAATATGTTCCATCTAGTTCTATTGCCAATAAATGATAATACAAGAAAAATAGAGAGGGAGCTAATTGTACATACTCCTAGTTGTGTACAAAAACAAGGATAAAGGGTTCTTGAATTGAGGACACTAAGGATTGGCTATAGGGGAAAAAACCCTTCCTCTATGTTTTCCTCGCCATTTACTTTGGTTTTTTCTAGGTAATAATTTTTCTTTGGATTTGAAGTTTTTTGCTTTTTTGGTGAATTTTTTCTCAACTATGAAAAGAGATTCACTAACTTTTCAAATGATTTTTTAGAACATTATTGGCTTCTGCCTCTAGAGGAGAGCCCTTGTAAATGTAGTTAGTATGGATCCCATGATCTTTCCATGTGTGTTTGTGTGCTCATTTAGTGAAAGTGCAAAGGTCTTGGTGAGAAACTAAGAAATGTTGTATATGCAAATTCTTGTCTTTATAACCAAAGCAGTTAATTTTCAACACATTCATCAACTTATTGTTTAAAATGTATAATTCCATTATATGTTACATTCAATACATTTTCACGTTCAATTTAATGTTGAATTTTCTTTATCACTAGAAATTTTTCTATTCTAGGTTATATTATCATCATGCTAACCATCCCTTCCCTTGCATAACTAAATGGATTTTTTTAGTTATCACTTTTTCTTGTTTCCCTAGCAATTTCCATGGATGACAATGAACACTACTAAGGATCTATTACCTTTGATTTTATTTGTCTAGTGTTTTCTTCCTCTTTACGAACCACTCAAATATAGTTGTATCATGTTATTTGTTCCTTCTAGACCTCCCTTTGAATATTTGTATATGTTATATCAACATCGACATAAAAATAAATTTGTCTATTCTCATCACATATTCTCAATCAATAGTTTAAATACTTCTTTGGCATGTGACATATAATTTCCTACCCAAGGCTGAAGGCCATTTCCTAGCATAATTCTCCTAGAGTATTGCAAGTAGCATTTTACAAAACCAACTAAGGCCTAGTGTATCATGGAAAATATTTGCCTCATCCTCATTAGAGTAAAATAAATCAAATCAAATGGGAAGTTAAATTATTGCACACTAAAGTTTCATTTTCAAATCACAAAAACAATGATGTATATCTTGGTCCCATAAGAACACTATCAACTGTATTTGTATACAAAAAGGGTTATGAACACATAAAACAATCTGTAGAAAAAATATCTTGTTTTCCCTCATTCTACTAGAATATTAATATCCCAAGGAATGCAAGTAGTAAAGGGAAACCATGGTATTAGTGTACATTGCTATCATCCACTATTGTAATAAATTATTCCAAAAATACATCACATTTAGTTCTACTACTGATTGATTCTTGAAAATTTCTAATACATGTTAAAACAAGAAAATATAAGGGTAATAATTGTCCATACTCCCAAATAGTGTTTTGTACAAAAACAAGGAGGAGAAAGGGTGCTCACTCCAATAAGCTCATTTTGGCTCAATTCAATGTACAAGATATTTTGACATTTGGCAATGTTTTGCGTAATGCTACTAGAAATCCTATTTCCCCATGATTCAAGCTTGTATAAAGAATTGCATTATTCAAAGGAAGGAAGATTTCCTAATAAATTTACAAAAGTCCTTGAAAATATTTGTAGATATTTTCCAAAGATTGCCTTCAGGGGAATTATAAGATAGATTTAGGTACTCCAATCTAGGTGCATTGCAGAGATCGCAAGGAAAATGTCCATTGAAATTGTTCCTTGTTAAGTCTACATAGGACAAAATTTTAGCTTTCCAATTCTGAAAGGAATATGGCCAGTAAGATTGTTTTGTTGAATGTAGGTTATGTTCAAAGTGGGGCAATTTTTAAGACAATATGGTGTTTCTCTAGTGAACTAGTTCGAAAAATATTAAGTATGGTTGACTTGTTGTCATTACATGAGTCAGTAGGGATTGGTCCCATTAATTTATTAAAAGATGCATCCAACCATTCTAGCCTACAATTTATGCCCATCAATTGATGAAGCCTTCCTATGAATGAATTGTTGCATATAACAAAGTATTTAATCTAGGTTGGTCACTAATTCCCTCAGGGTTGTATCCATTGAGCTTATTGACAAATAGGTGTAATACCATCATCCTTCTGAGCATCAAAAACACTTTATCCTAGGGAATTTAAATAATATCACATGCATGCAAGGAAATAAGTAAGGGTTAGACCTGTACTCTACTCAGGTAAGGAATCGGCTTAGAGATTAACTGAATTGTATAAAAGGTCTAATTTTTTTTCCAATAGGATACAGAATCCCTTTGGTGTTATATTTCCCTGTTCAAACCCTACAAAACAAATTCAATTGAGATGTAGTATAAATTGATTTAGCTTACTCAGTTGGTTATTGACCTTTAGATCCATCATTTTTATAACTCTTATTGCAACTCTAACATTGCTAATTTATCTTAGGAACTCCAATATATTCTCAATGTATATACCACCTTACACTTTACAAGAAACAATTTCACTTTACGTTAACAAAAACTAACCATGTTTATTTGAAAATGGACAATTATTGTGAAGTTGTCAATCATCATTATAATATATTCTCTTTTCTCTAATACTAGTTGTCATACCACCTACCAAACTATGTGTCTTTGACAATCATTAACACTTTGAACACTTTGAATGTAGAATTATTCATGTATCAGACGTAAGCAACATTTCAAGAATAAACGAATCATGCCTATGTAATCAATGGTATGTCATTCAATGCTTTAATACCTCACTCATTCAATATATTACTATGCTCTTCAACCTCAAAAAAACATGGTTTTGGTTGAATTCATTCAACATGTAATTTTGTTGGTTCAAAATATTTTCTACACATTTGGCTACTTTCCCGAAATACCTTTGAGGCATTGATCACACATTTCTTTGATCCACAATTCTCAATAATTGTGGGTGGAATATAGGTAGGATTTTATTGTTGAAATGGCTCCAAGGTGAATCACTATATTAATAGATACTATGTGATTGTACAAAACAATATTTGTAGTTTGCGTGAGTCTGAAAGCCTTTACTGTTAGCATCTCTAGATCATTGATCTATGTATGAAAAATTAAGATAAATAATTTGGATATAATGTGTAAATGCAAGAATATCCAAACATATATTTTCTTCTAATGAATATTTCTAGGACCAACCAATATCATCCTTTGTGCTCAACTAAAACTCATGAAATCATGGAACAATAAAAGATCATAATTTGATGAAACTACATCTCGTGCTTGATCTCTCATATATTTATGTTTAATTCCTAGTATAATCACTCTCAATTTGAAATTACTCAAGGGATACAAAAAGTTGATATATCCAAAACATGTATTTGGCACAAAAATCCACAGATATTCTTCAACAAAAACAACAACGTGTAATAGGATCCTAATACAGTCCTTGCTCAAATTTCAGACTAAAAGAAAAGATTAGAAAATATTATGTAAGTCCCCATTAGTTGTAATACTTTGTGGATGGATTGGAAATGGGAAAAGGTTAAATATTTCTTCTCTATTAAAGGAGGAATCTCCAGCTACCTTATAGAAAGGCTATTGTTTAGTTACAATAGTCACTAGAACTTGGTGCAAAAGTTGTAGTAGCTTTTGGAAAATGTATGTTGATTTGTAAATTCAAAATGCTCTGAAAACGAAAAATATCCTTTATCAAAGCCTTCATATTTGATTTCCAGTTGAAAACAAGCTTAGGAAAGCTCACATCAATGGTACACTAGTTGATATCAGTGAATGTTCTATTTTCTTTCAAGAGTTCAATATTTTACTTCTAGAACAAGCACAAGGGCGTTTCTAACAACAACATTGCATGGTGAATGAAAGCTAACACATGTTATATTTACTACCAGTACAAGCACATTGCTATGAAATACATTGCACCATGAATGAATTCTAATCCATGCTATCTTTCCTTCTAACACAATGGCAATTTCTTACAACAACATTGCATAGTCAAGGAAATCTAATACATGTTGACTTTCATTTTAGCACAATCACAAGGGAATTTCTAAAAACACTAGTGGATGGTATGATGAAAGCTAATGCATGTTAAATTTCCTACTTGTACAACCACATTTCCATCAAATACATTGCACCATGAAGATAATCTAACACATGTTAGATTTCCTTCTAGCAAAAGAACAAGGGTTTCTTACAACAACATTGCATAATGAAGGAAAGTTAATGCAATGAAAGCTAATGCATGTTATCTTGCCTTTTAACAAACACAAAGGAATTTCAAACAACCTTTCATGGTGAATGAAAGCTAATGTCTGTTAGCTTTGCTACTGGTAAAACTACATTGCCATAAAATACATTGTGCCATGAAGGAAATATAATGCAAGTTAGCTTTCCTTATATCATGAGCATAAAGAAATTTATTACAACACATTGTATAGTTAAGGAAAGCTAATGCATGTTAGCTTTATGTGTTCCATATAGCACAAACACAAGGGAATTTCTAACAACATTACATGGTGAATAAAATCTAGTATATGTTAGCATTCCTACTGGTACAACCACATTTCCATCAAATACATTGCATCATGAAGGAATTCTAACACATGTTAGATTTCCTTATATCACAAGAATAAGGAAATTTCTTACAACAACATTACAAAGTGAAGGAAAGCTAACACATGTTGACTTTCCTTCTAACAGAAGCACAAGGGAATTTCCAACAACAACATTGTGTGTCAAATGAAAGATAGCGTGTGTTAGCTTTCCTACTGGTACAACTACATTGTCATCAAATACATTGCACCATGAAGAAAATGTAATGCATGTTAGATTTCCTTCTAGAACAAGCATAAGGGCATTTCTTACAACAATATTGCTCAGTGAAGGAACCTTCTAGCACACGCACAAGGGAATTTCTAACAACAACATTGCATGGTGAATGAAAGTTAACACATGTTAGCTTTCCTACTACTACAACCACATTGTAATCAAATACATTGCACCATGAAGGAATTTTAACACATGTTAGAGTTCCTTCTAGCACAAGCACACCAACATTTCTTACAACAACATTGCATAGTGAAGGAAATCTAACACATTTTATTTTTCCTTCTAGAAAAAGAACAAGGGAATTTCAAGCTAGGTAAATACAGCTAGAACACCCCTTTCCCATCCAATTCCATTGCATGAAGCTTACTTTACTTGTCAATTTGAGAAGCTAGGGTTTTGTTCTATGAGACCTAATGCAAAAATTTTGCATTGGGAGGTGAAATTCAAAAAAATATTCTCCAATAGCAGGTGGAATGGTTCATGACATCCACAAAGCCTATACATACCTCATGGAAGTTGTAAACCTTGATTCTAGTTCTCAGTTCTAGATCTAGCCCCCCTGGGTGAAGTCAACATGTGTCCTTGAGTGACTCTTAGATGTGAATGAAAACTCACATAAAATGGAATACGGGACTCATATCGATAAACCATGGATTATGTTGTATTTGATGTAGGGGCTTCTACTATAACACCACTTTCCCATCCAATGCCATGTATCAAATCTTAACTTCCTTGGGGATCTAAGAAGTTAGGGTTTTATTCAATAACACCACATAATTCAATGAAACCAAATCTTGTGCTTGATCTCTACTATATTTATGTTTTAGTCCTAGTATTGATCACTATCAAATTGTCAATTTGATATTCCTCAAGGGATATTGAAAATTGATATATCCAAACAATATATTTGGCACAAAAATCCATAGATATTCTTCAACAAAAACAACAAGGTATAATGGGATTCTAATACAGTCCTAGCTTAGAATTCAAACTAAAAGAAAAGATAATAAAATATTATGTAAGTCACTGTTGGTTTTAATCCTTCATGGATGGATTGAACATGGAAAAATGGTAAATATGTCTTATCTATTAAAGGAAGAATATCTATATATCTTATAGCAAGGCTATGGCTTAGTTACAATACTCATTAGAACTTGGTGTAGATGTTTTAGTAGCTTCTAGGAAATGTATGTAGATTTCTAAATTCCAAATGCTTTGCAGACAAAAACTCCCTTTATCAAAGCCATCATATTTTGTTTCTAGTTGAAAACAGGATTAGGAAAGCTCATATCGATGGTACACTAGTTCATATCAATGAATGCTCTATTATCTCTGAAGAGTTCAATATTTTACTCCTACCACAAGCACAAGGGAATTTCTAGCAACAATGTTGCAAGGTGAATGAAAGCTAACGTGAGTTAGCATTTCCTACTAGTACAACAAAATTGCCATCAAATATATTGCACCATGAAGGAATTCTAACATGCGTTAGATTTCATTATAACATAAGAATAAGGGAATTTCTTACAACAACATTACATAGTGAACAAAAGCTAACACATGCTAACTTTACTTCTAGCACAAGCACAAGGAAATTTCTAACAACAACATTGCATGGTGATTGAAAGATAACACATGACATTAACTTTCCTATAGGTACTATGTCACATGCCCCATTTTTGCAAAAAACAATATTATCTTATTTGATTTTATTTAAGGACAATATGTTAAATTTTATGCTAAAGTTGTAATTGATGACTCAGCAGAGTCAAGGATATTTAATGTAATTCTGAATACTTTAATTATAAATAAATAAAGGTGGAGACAACAACTTAGGAGAGATGTTAAAAGAGTGTTTACTGGTTAAATTGGTGGAGGAGACTGGGTGGAGAACAAACATACATGTGGCAACATCCTGAAACCACTTCCAACTGTTGCAGGTGGAAACCTCCCTACATTTAAGGTCATGATCCCCCAAGAAAGTGGGATCAGAGCAGGTGGCTCAATTAATGATAACTGACCCAAAAGACCTAGGCAATATTTATAAAAATACCCATTGAAGAGAGATGAGGCTGCTCATTCTAGAGAAGTGACCATTCAGGTGAATGTACTTCAGAGAAATTCAATGGAAGGGAATTGTGGAAAGAGTTTGAGGGGATAAATGCTAAGTGATCTAGTGCAGCTTTTCAGTTGAAGGATCTTACTGATGAGTGTAGAGTGTTTACTGATTCAATGGACTAGTCTTTTGTTTGCATGCTCCACCAGTTTTCAACCAAGAATACCAAGAACAGGCTCAGGGGTCCTAAGGAAGCGTTGTTTGATCGCTCTCTAAGTGTTGGTAGGGAGAAACAACCTCCTAACATTATTGTTGTCTATCCTAATTAGGTTCTACAATATTTTGTTTTACTATGTTAGATAGTTAAATATGATTATGACTGTTAAATGAATGTTAAATATTTAGTTGTAAATATTAGAGTTAGTAATATTTTAGACTACTAAAGGAATAAATCTGAAATAGTAATGTGTTAAGATGAAAAATAATTCTAATATGTGTTTTTCCACGCCTGGAAGGACGAGGCCGTACTCCAGCAAAAATCGAGTATTTAAAGTAGAACCACTTATACTATGAAAAGAGAACTATATACTATGAACAAGAACTCTACCCATAAAAACGATTATTTTTGCAAAAAAAACACCAAAAACACCCCCCAAATAGAAAAGTGTTGATACCAGTATACACGTTTTTTTTTAGGGTAAAAAATAGAGCCATGGACTAAACATCCCATATTGTTGTTTAACAAAACTTTAAAATCAACCTTAAATTGGAAAAAAAAGAAAAATTCTTGAAGAGATAAATGACAACTTTCTGGAAAATTGCATATTAAAGAAAAAACAAGTTTCTCTAATAATTTCACCATTATAACCATGTAGAAACAAAGAAATTATGATGTGATTCATAATGAGATAATATATTAGACCATACAAGAACAAATGGTTCATATAAATATTCAAAAACTCCTCTAGAGTTTCAATTACAAAAATCATACTAGTAAAAAGCATCTAACTGCCTCTTCAAATTCATCCAGGGATTATGACACCCCATCATCAAAAACTCCTGTAGAGTTTCAATTAAAAAAATCATACTAATAAAAAGCATCTACACTGCTTCTTCAAATTCATCCATGGATTTTGACACCCCATCAGAATCTACATTTTCTGCAGATGAAGGACTTGATGAAGATGTAGATGACCCATACTCTTCTCTATTATCAATGGGCGCACCATCTGAGTCTACATCTATGCCCATCATTTCAGATGTCATATTCCTTCGGGATCTACGGCTTGGTTTAACGGACTCCCATCTTGCAACTTTTGGCTGTGGCAGCAACCTCTTGATAATCTCTATAGTCTTGGAGTGGAGAGTGTCTTTCTTTGTCAAATTGAAATCATAAACAAGTATATCAACTTCCTCTAATTTCAAGATGTCAATGCAGCGACGATTTATTTTTTGACCCTTTCTATTTCTCTTTCTGCAAACCTTTTTCTCAACCACCATCTCTGCCTTGTACACACCATCAAATGGGTGTGTATCTGTTGCATACCAATGTACTTCTACTGATACTACTTATTCATTTTCTTTATTGACCTTCATAGCTTTTGCAATCCAGAATGGATATTGACGTGGATCATATGTAGCCAAAACATCAATCATGCAACCCTCCTTGATATCTTGTACTGAGCCCCTGTAAAGGTATTCCATCTCTCGACGCTTTGCGGATGATCTTCTAGAGCCAATATACATTTCTCTTTCCTCTACTTGAGAAAACTCAACAGCTCGAGGTTCAACATTTGTTACCTCGTTTTCATTTGATAAAATTTGTGGCCAAGCAAATGGAGTCTTCAAAAATATATCTCCATTTGTAGAGTTTGAAATTATGTCACTCTGCTCTATGAAAAAAGACTCCCACCAAATGGAATCAACAACATCAAAGTACTCATATGTATCTTCAGTAGACTTTTTGATTTCTTCCAAGCATTGAGAAGAATCAACATCTCTACTATGTTGCCTTGCATTATGAATCTCTATAGATGATTGCAATAACAATAAATTTGAAGCATACATTTGACAACTTGGAATGAATTTCAAAAATGCCAAACCTGATGAAGGCCCCCATTCTGTGCTAGTTGAGTACTTCTTGCCCCACAATAGTGTTTTTCCATCAATCTTTTTTATACGAAATTGATGCTGAAAGCTAATGTCATTAATTTTTTCAATGCACCTTTCCTCACCATGTGATCCAACCAGAAATCTTCGCATGTCAACAGTTTCTTCCAATTTCTGTACAGTAGGCTCTGGATGGTATGCTTTCCCTATAATTTCAATCAACGATGGCAGGCTCCCGAATTTCTTCCTCCTCAATGTCCTTGCAAAATGGCTGAAAATTTGATCAATATGATCAATATGATCATGTGTATTCCCAACAAGAAGGAACCCAACTTTTACCTTCTTAAAAATTCCCAACTCCACAAGCATGCTTAGATAACCAAGCGGGCGGAGGTCCCGGGCACCTTCCCCCGGGACCTCAAATTAAAGATAACACATAAAAGATCTCTACCAAAAAAATTTTAAGACTTCTGAGGTGTGTGGGACAATTAAGGAGGGGAAATAAGATCACGTTCTCATGGAAGCTCGCTTCAGCATAACACATAAAAGATCTCTACGAAAGACTTTTTAAGACTTCTGAGGTGTGTGGGACAATTAAGGAGGGGAAATAAGATCACATTCTCATGGAAGCTTGCTTCAGCATAACAAAAAATCCATTAGACCAAAAGATTTAAACCATCTAACCACTTTTTAAAGAAATTTTTGGTACTAAGAGCACTGAAATCTCAAATCTCAAAAATATGTTAATAGTTCTTATGTGCTCAAATATCCAATACTCAAATGTACTTTAATGATGTTTAATTCTTAAATAACTTTATAAAAAGTAACTAAGATTTATTAGTTTTAATTAATTAAAATAAAATTATTTTTTAATATTTGATTGTTGATACATTTTCTAGAAAAAGTACATCATTTTACTGTAGAAAATACCACCTAAATTCATAAGTTCATAGATATTTACCGTATGCTTAATATGAAAAACAGAAGATGCCGATCACATTTTTCTTGATTGTTGCTTTGATCGGATGTATGAGTTTAGAGTCAAACTATTTTGTATTTCTTTGAGGATTTGAATTTTAACATCAAAACCAGTAATACTAGCGTTTGCGTTGTCTATTTTCCGAACCTTTTTAAGACTGTTGACAGTGTCAATCTAATAGTGATTTATATTGCCAAGAACATAAAACTTGTGAAACCTTTTGTATTTTGTTTTTAAAATGAAACTCATGAAAGAGATAGATTATTACACGACTGTTTTAAAAGGATTTTCCCAAAATAATTACCGAATATTTGTTCTGATTAACAATGTTATACACAATATGCATCGAATGTAACTTACAACCAAATGAACCATCTTACAGCTACAATTACAGATCCACAGAATATCTGTTTATCTAGAAATTGGGATTCCGTATATCCAATAACTGCGATGTGCTTTCAATACGAATTCGGCCCATATGAACATGAAAACTTAATATGAAATACTCAGTCGACATTGTTCATAGGATCGTATGAGGTATGATTTTCAGAAACTAAAGACGGAGGCAACGGTAAAGTACTAGTCGTAATCGTCGTCGCTTCTTCTGGATTTCTCTCCAACACTTGGGCTCGTCCAGGAATCGCTTGAATTGAAACCGTGGTCTCAATCACTACGTGAAAGGCGTTGCTTAATTCAGTGTCTTGAGCAATTGTAGCACCTTCCGGCTTCCTGTTTTGGCTAAGGAGATTCAGAGAATGTCTACACAGAGGGCACGAAGAATTTGAGGTGAACCATTTGTCAATGCATTCCATGTGAAAGCCATGATTACAGTCAAGCAACACTCAGAGGTCCCGGGCACCTTCCCCCTCCTCCCGGGCACCCCGCTTGGGCACCAAAGGGTGGCCCTCACGGCGGCCCTCGATGCCCGGCATCGAGGGCCGCCGTGAGGGCCGCCCTTTGGCGCCCAAGCGGCGGACCTCCGAGTGTTTCCTGACCTGATGCATCAATCCATAGGTTTAATATTGTGTAATTATCTCTTAATCCAACTTCCATACATTGTGAGTACTTGATTTGGCTCTAGAGTACATTTTTGAACTATGTGAAAATTGACAAAAGGTATCAATTGTTATTTCTGAAAACATAGATTTCACTATAGAAACCATAGAAGATTTATTTTAGACCACCCAGTATGAGAGTATGAGAGGTTATGGAAAATATTAGTAACTCCAAATTGGAATGTTTTTTCCTTTTAACCCTAACTAGTGTGCATTTCATTGAGGCACTCAACCTTAATTTCTATGTATTGAAGAAAATAAAATTTTGGAGTATTTTTATACAACATAAAGTTTTATGTGTCAAATTGAAAATATGGAATTGTATGAAGCTTTGTAATGAATAAATACACATTTCAAAATGAATCATTCAATTTGGTTTTGAAATAAAGGTTTGATATGCATTTTAGTGAAGATGGTTGATTTTAATAAAATCATGGACAAAGGCCAAGTTGACAAATCCATAACAATTTATGCCAGGTGCTCCTAAAATGTCTCTGTTAAATTTGGAGAAAACGAAATAGATAACGACACTAATTGATAGGAAGAGGTTGTACACATTTTAGGTGACTGTGCAGAAATTGCAAATCTTGTTCCTAAAAAGGAGTACGCACCAGTGATTGCAGATATCCCTCATGGATACAATATCTGAAACACTACTTATGATTGTGAGCCTTATACTTACCAATCATTCAGTAAAGTGGTTTTGGGATTT
>LPNX011108010.1:28375-77678 GCA_001517045.1 Pseudotsuga menziesii
CCCTAAGGAAATTCAAGCTCCAGAAAATTCCAATGTCGATGAAGAATTTGGCATGCAGGATATTGTTGAATAGTTTCATGTTTTGAGGAAAATGTTAATTTTGACAATTTTTGACAATTTTTTGATCAGATATATTAGTAATATTTTGACTTTCAGACTTTATTTTAGAAATAAAATTTCTAAATATAATGTTTTTAATATGTTTTTTACAAATAATTTGTATATTTTTTCTCGACTTTATGTGAGTTGTCACTTTTCGATAACTAATATGAAATATGATCATTTTTAGAGAA
Source organism: Pseudotsuga menziesii (assembly GCA_001517045.1). Lineage (NCBI taxonomy): Eukaryota > Viridiplantae > Streptophyta > Pinopsida > Pinales > Pinaceae > Pseudotsuga > Pseudotsuga menziesii. The sequence continues at coordinate 28,669 of LPNX011108010.1, forward strand.
AAATTCTCTGAAAATTCATTGAAAATGGTTTTAAATGTCTTTATTTTCTGGAATTATTTACAATTTTGTCAATAAAAATGCCTTATTTTGTACATAAAAATGTCTTATTTTATAGAAAAAATCGTAAAATGTATATGTTTTTCATTATAAATTGCTTAAAAATGTATGTTATTTTGTTAAATTTCGAAGAACACACTTGAAAATAGAAATTAAAAATATTTTACAACAAAGATAATTCAAAGGCCCCCAAAAATGTCTGAAAATGAAAATGTGTGATACTGGCATCAACCATTTTTGAAACGGGGGTAAAAATAGCTACTAAAATTAGGAGAGAGAAAAATGAGAACTGTGTCGAGTTCTCGTTTCATAGTATAATTGGTTGTAGATGAAGAAAATGATAAGAAACTGAACTGAATAGATGTGGTTCTACATTTTATAATAGCAGAGTAATTTATTTCAGAATGTAGATTATTATCAAGAAAGAACAATAATCTAGTTATATATGTTATTGTTTCTACAAGTTTATTTATGTAAATGCACTGGAAAAGAAATCGTAGTAAACTAGTACATGTAAAAGAATTATTACGATAAGAAAGTATCCTAGTAGTTAAGACATTGTGTTTACATACAATAGCTTATTCTACTTTTATTTTAAGTTAAATTATGCTGGAGGTTAAGCTGTGTCATGTTATATATATATTTCTTTGTGTTGATTTAATAACTATTTGCAAATGCAGTAGAAATAATCCAGTCAAACTACTTTATTACATTCAGCTAAATAAAGAATTAAACTACAAATACTTAGTTTTATTTATTAATAATATTAATAAAACTAAGTCTAATAAATACTATAAACCAAGTAGAGTGTTTTTAAATTATTTAAATTATAAAGAACAAACTAGGTTACAGAGTCTATGTTTATCTTTTCAAAGAACTCTGAGTAAACTCTAAACTGTCTTTATTTAAACAAAAACAATAAGAATATGATAATAACTAATATAAATAAAATACATATCTATGTAAGTAACTGTTTTGTAATTATCATTAGGTTTTTACTTGCAAAAGAAAACTACAAGGTCGAACCCTAACCTAAATATATTGTTTCAAATAAAGACAACTAAGCTATAATCCATTTGTTTAGATCATTAAATATTAGTAAACAATAAAATTATTACAGATTGGTTATAGTCCTTATAACAATATACGAGTAGATACAAATTTAAGAAATCTCAAAATACACTGGTAATTATAATAACTTAAAACAATATTTGTTTTACAAATTATTAGAACCTATTTAATTAAATTAAAAGAATTAGATAAATAAGGGTTTCGTTCAAGAAAAACCTTAGCTCGTACTTCTCGAGCAATAAGTAAATAATGCAAATTTCACTATGACTGAGTGACAGTCCCAAATTATTAAAAATAATCTATTACAAAAATATATAAAACAATAAATTCTTTATTCACAGTCGAATAGGGTAAAACCCTAAGTACACAGAGTTACAAAAATAGCTTTACTGCAAGCGAGTCTGAGCTCGAAAGAACTCTTTTTAGAAAAACCGTTGTATTGCATTAATAGGCCATAAGGCTAAACATTTATACCAAATACAACACCCAACTCATTGCCGGGTCTACCCATCGACTAGCGAGGGTTTGAAGACTTTTTAAAAACAATAACAACCTTTAAAAAGAGACTGCATAGCTAATGACGAAGCTAGAAGAGCTTCCAAACTTAGGGTTTCTCCAATCGACAACCATGATACAAATAGGGAAAGAACCCAAACATTGACCACAGGGATTACCCGTGTGAAGCCATGGCCTTCGAAGATAGCTGGTATACCATTCTTCATGGTTGACGAATGTAGTCTCAAGTCCCTGCAAGGAGACTTCAATACAAGGTGTCAATACATGATACTCTTAAAATAATGTAAACCCTATTGCAAAAACAACCATGTTGTCTGTTAAAAATAACACTTAATAAATTACCTGATATAAGAATGTTGAGCAGTCTTGTGGAGAGACCATCACCAACAACAACTATGCACACAATTTTTCCAAACCCTACCACTATGAAGGAGCACACCAACGGTAGTGAAGACACAGATTCGAACAACAGTGATAGGCCATGGAAGGGGAAAAATGGAGCATAGACAGGCTGCAAGCCAAGTGCAATGAAACCAATAAACTCTTGCAACATAAAACCCATAGTTACAAAGAAATGGAAATAACACTAAGCACTGACAACTATAGCAACATCAACTCAAGACTCGGAGCAAACTGGAACAGGAAAGAACCCATGGCCACCATGAAAAGATTGCAGAGAAGCCCGAAGGCCAGCATAAACTGTGGAGGGAGAATGGCAAGGTGTTAGGGTTGTAAGAGTTTTATATTCTCCAATATATGGCCAGGATATGACCACGTGTCTCAAGAAAATAAAACCATGCATGGGTCGATACCCAAAGTCACCTGTGTTTCCAAGAATTCAAATTATATATACAATTATTTTCTTATAAAATGATGCATGGACTATATTGTATGCCATAATATATCACATCGTAAGTCATGCATAAGTTTATCATAAAGTTTGTTAGCCCAATTTTGGGTGTTGGTTAAAACCATTTTATGCCAACGTTGGCCTAGTGATAAGTGATAATCACTTAATCATTGGTTACCCCTAAAACAATCATGCGTAGAACCTTTTCAACTTTAAATATATTTGTATGCTTTTATGCATTCTTGAATATGCATGTTAATAATCCTTTAAAACCAATGATTCGAATGGTAATAAACTATAAAGTTGACTAGCATAGTAAAAGAACATATCCATGAATTCTTTTACATAGTTTAATTTGGTCTAGACTTTAATAGACAATAGTGTTTCTCAACTTTGCAATTGCTATTAACTTACCATGAATTTTTATTTGGTAATATAATTTTAGTGATTATATAAGATAGCTTGCACTTAGCATAGGATAGATAATTGTTCATAGTAGAAAGATCTACCTTGAAAGGATGTTATAGATAGTATCTTAATATAAGAAAGGCATTATAGTAATAATGAAAGTTATAAAAGAATAATCCTACTCAAGTCCATAACCATTGGAATAACATGGATTGACTTAGATTTAAAAAACAAAGGTAAACAGTTTTCCATGTGAAACGATGTAGCTGTGTTTACACTATTTACACTTCTAATAACAAGAAGTTCTATAGGCTGTAAGCTTCCCTATAGAATGTAAGTGTCAATCATCTTGATACTCAAGTAAATAATATGATAATGTGTATGATACAATAGTACTTGCAGTACAACATTGACGAGGAAGCTAATAACCTGTTAATGAGAAATTGATTTATACATATAAGTAATAGGTTGATACATACTATACTAAGTAGGTTAAATAGGAAATCAAATTTCATACCCTAATAAGAATTTTACTATCAGTATAGATCAAAGTTGTTCCATGTATAAAAACCAATAGTACCATAAGTATAACATTGCAATATATGTATATCAAAGTAGAAGTTACTATGTAACAAATATTAAAAGTTTAGAGTCACAATAAGTATCTTTACTATCGTTACGTTCGATAAAGATAGGAACCCATTTATTTGAACTTTGCTTACAAGGAAAACTAGAGAAAACAACTGCTTTACCTCATGGAAGTTGCTTGGAATTTATCAGCTTATCTACTAAGCATTTTAATTGCAAATAGAAACACTTCTTGATACTTTATGAATTTAAAACGTTTACTTGTTCGATCATACCTGTAAACCTGTAAGAACTAGTAATCTTTCTACGTTAGCATAAATGCTAAGTAATCCCAGGATTCAAAGTTAGATTCCACCTACTTGCCATAAAGAAGACTCATCAGTAAACTAAAATAAAACAATACGAAAGCAAACCTTATTTATGTTACAATAAGGAAACTACTTAGTTAACGCAATTTGAAAATATGTAATACTAATCATTGGACTGTTTCTTTTTCTACTAACCATTAGTTGTTAGTAAATCGCAGATTCAACATTTGATGTCATCTCAAAATTTTAAATTTTTGTGAAAATTTGGGGTTTTGACATGTGGTATCAGAGCACAAGATTCAAACACTAGGCATTGATGAAGCCCAACTAGATTTTATGAAATAGTAAATTGAATTATTATGCTGATGCATTTTCTTTTAAATGTTATTTAACAGAGAAATTTTTTCTGAAGTTTAGCAAATAGGTATGGAAAGGCTGGAGGAATATCCAGAGGAGGAATCTCCATTTACTGAACTAGAAAATTTACCAAGAGATCCTATACCAGAATATTTAACCACCAATTCCTCAGAACTGTTACAAACAGTAAAAGACCTAAAATCTGGAATGGAATCTGTAAAATGAGAGAATGAAAGGATTCTGAGGGCTTAGAAGGAGCTAAATCAGATACTAACAGAAAGGTTTCAAACTGAGGGTAAGGGTAGAAGAACTAAATCAGAAGATACAAGTCATAAACATAAATTTAAAAAGATGAAACATACTAAAAATGAAAGTAGTTCATCTTCAGAGGTGTTTGGTGAACAACCTAATTTACATTCTACTAGTGATAGTAGTGATGACAATCATTATACAAAAAATAGAAAATACAAACCTTATGAGGAAGTTTCTGGGGAATTCAAAAAGATAAAACCACCAACATTTAATGGAGAGACTGAGAAGGGGAGGAAGCATAATCCTGGGTATCTGGGATGAAGAATTACTTCTAGATATATAACTATTCTAACCAATTAAAGGCTAGAATGGCTATCTACAATCTCTGATGAAAGGCTGACATTTGGTGGCAAGACTTGAAGAGAGTTAAGGGAATAAAAGAAAAAAATGTAAATTGGAGTACCTTCAAGAGGTACTTTAAAAAGAAATTTCTGTCTGAGCAATACTATGAAGAGAGAGCAAAAGAATTTTATGAGCTTAAATTAGGATTAATGACAATGAAAGATTTGAACAACAAGTTTTTAAGTCTTCTTAGGTATGTGCCATACCTTGTAGATGAGAAACCAAAGGTACAACGATTCCTTAGTTGTCTACCTTATCATATTAAGGACAGGATTGAGTATGAAAATCCAAAGAATTTGGAAGAAGCCATAAGGAAATCCAACTTCTGTTATGAACAAAATTAGAAGAAGGAAAGCATGGCCAACTGGAAGGCCAAGAAGAATAATAACCAGTACGATAAAAAAAACAAAGAATTTGTGCTCAACATAAATTCCAAGAACAATAAGGCCATAAATTTTCCTAACAAGAATTTCCAAGGAAATAAGAATAATTCACAAAGCAATCATAATAATTCCAAGGGTAAAGAACTTGCTAATAACCATGGTAATTATACCAAGAACTTTGAACGCAAAGAACCTATAAAGTGTTGGGAGTGTAATGGCCCACACTATGCTTCAGTCTGTCCTAATCGAAAAAAGGCTCTTAGTAATATTCATACCATACAGGAGGAGATGACTGTTGGAGAATTAGTGAGGACTATGCCCAGAATCAATGCAGCCTTGGATAATCGACAAGAAAAATATCAAACTTCCATGGTGGAAGTAGAATGTATGATAAATCAAACCCCTATAACTATTTTGATTGATCCAGGAGCTAGTCTTAGTTATATTTCACCTAAAATGGTAGAAAAATGTAAGTTACGTGTTGAAAATTTTGAAAATTTTTGGTTGGTTTAGTTGGCCATAGGTGCTAAGAGAAAGGTAACTTGTTTTGTAAAAGAATCTGCAATAGGTATGGATCATTTTGAAACTGTTGTGAATCTTAATGTATTGCCTCTTAGTTCTTATGATTTACTCATCGGTATGGATTGGTTAGAACAAAATAAGGTAATTTTAAATTGTTATGATAAAAACTTTACGTGTGTAAACCATTATGAAAAAACAATAAGTGTAAAGGGGATCCCTAGAAAAACAACTATAAAGCATATTTCTGCTTTATAGCTTAAGAGAGCCCTTAGGAAGGGTTGCAAATCTTATGTAGTAACAATAACCGATGATGAGAATATAAATAAGACAGATAAATTAAAATTGGAAGACATACCAGTCTTAAAAGAATATGTTGATGTATTCTCGGAAGAAATTACAGGACTACCTCCAAAAAGGGAATTGGATTTTACCATTGAGCTAGTACCTGGTGCAATACCTAGATCAAAGGTCCCTTATCGAATGAACATACTTGAACTTAACTAATTAAAGTCACAATTAAAAGAATTAATTGATAAAAAGTATATTCGACCTAGTGTGTCTACCTGGGGGGCACCTGTCATCTTCGTTAAGAAAAAGGACAGAACCATGTGACTTTGCATAGATTACCATCAGTTGAATAAGATGACCATTAAAAATCGATACTTGTTTCCTCACATAGATGATCTGTTTGATCAACTACGTGGAGCCACGGTGTTTTCGAAAATAGATTTAAGGTATGGATATCATCAAGTTAGGATTAAAGATGAAGACATATTTAAAACAACTTTTAGAACTAGATATGGCCATTACGAGTTTGTCGTCATGCCATTCTAGCTTACTAATGCCCCAACTATTTTTATGTGTTTAATGAACAACGTTATGCATAGGTATCTACAAAAGATTGTGGTCGTGTTTATCGACGACATTTTAATCTATTCAAAAACTAAAGAAAAACATAAAGAACATTTAAAAATTGTTTTGCAAGAGTTACAAGATCATCAACTCTTTGCAAAGTTTAGTAAATGTGATTTCTTCAAGGATAAGATTCAATATTTAGGTCATGTGGTGACCAAGGAAGGGATTTTAGTAGATCCTGAAAAGATAAAGGTGATCGAAGATTGGCCAGTTCCTAAGGATGTAACGGATGTTCGATCTTTCATGGAAATTATTGGTTACTACTAGAGGTTCATTGAAAGTTTTTCGAGGATTGCGAATCCAATAACTTCTTTGCAGAAGAAAGGAAAAAAGTTTGATTGGAACTAGAAATGTGAGGAAAGCTTTAAAAAGTTAAAAAATTTATTAACCAGCACACCTATTTTAAGAATAGCTGATCCAAATAAAGAATTTGTAGTGTGCAGTGACACCTACAATGATGGCTTAGGTGGCGTTTTGACTCAAGAAGGGCATGTTATTGCCTATGAGTCTAGAAAATTAAAAATTCATGAAAATAAGTATGAAACTTATGATCTGGAATTAACAGCTGTTATACATGCTCTAAAGATGTGGCGACATCACCTAATTGGCAGAAATTTATTTTAATGACTGATAATAAAGGATTAAAGTATCTGTTAGATTAGCCTAATCTAAATGCTAGAAAAGCTAGGTGGATAGCTTTCCCAAGTGGGTATGATTTCGAAATTCAGCACATTAAAGGTAAGGAAAATAAAGTTGCTGATGCATTAAGTAGGAATGCAAGGCTAAATTTTGCAACAGTTATCAGCACTTGTACTATAGATTTGGATGCACAGCTTAAAGCAGGAATAGAAAAAGATTAAATTTACCAAAATTTACAAGCTAAAACTAAAGAAAATCCAACAAAAAGCTTAAGTAAAGGGTACAGTTTGAATGCAAAATAATTTTTACTATATAAAGACAGAATGTATGTACCTAACCTACCTAAAGTTAAGCTGTTAATTTTGGATGAAATTTATAAAACTCCATACTCAGATCATCCAGGCTATCAAAAGACTGTAACTATGTTAAGAAAAGAATATTTTTTGCCAAATATCTAGACTGAGTTAGCAGAATATGTTGCTAGGAATTTTGAATGTCAGCAGGTGAAAACTGAACATCAACACCCAGCTGGATTACTTCAGCCATTACCCATTCCTACCTGGAAATGGGAGATAATTAGTCTCAATTTTGTTACTGGACTGCCTATAAATCAGAATCTGAATGATTCTATCATGGTAGTGGTCGATAAGTTAAGTAAAGTAGCTCACTTTATACCTGTTAAAACTATATACAAATCTGCAAACATAGTTCATATCTTTCTAAAACATATTTTTCGACTGCATGGAATACCGAAAGTCATAATCTCATATAGAGATCCTAAATTTACAGGCAACTTTTGGAAATCTCTGTTTAAAGGATTAAACACTACATTAAACTTTAGTACTTTGTTCCATCCTCAAACAGATGGACAAACTAAAAGAGTAAACCAAGTACTGGAAGATTTATTAAGAATGTATGTGAAAGACCATCTAGGTAAATGGGAGGATTATCTGCATCTAGTAGAACTTGCTTATAATAATAATTATCAGGCATCAGCCAGATTTAGTCCTTTCAAAATCTTGTATGGAAGGAAATGTAATACTCCTATCTCTTGGAGTAATCTGGTGGATAGATTGGTATTAGGTCCTAAACTGTTAAAGGAAATGGAAGAAATTGTAAAGTAGGTACAAGGTAATCTAAAAGTTGCACATGATCAACAAAAAAGTCAAGCAAACCTTAGAAAAACTCCAAAGGAGTTTCTGGTAGGTGAACATGTGTTCATTAAGGTGAGGCCCAAAAAGAGCTCTCTGAGACTGGGGAGTTGTGCAAAACCAACACCTCATTACTGTGGTCCATTTGAAATACTGTCCAGGATTGGACAAGTAGCTTATCAATTAGCATTACCACCAAATTTAAGAGTACATAATGTTTTTCACATTTTTATATTAAAGAAATGTGTTCATGATGCTACTCATGTTGTTAACTAGAATGATGTACAAGTGGAACCAGAAGGAGATTTTCTGGTGGAACCAGACTATATCCTCGAGCAGAGGGAGATCACACTTCGGAACCACACCATTGGATAGGTGAAGGTTCAATGCAAGCACCTTAGTCCAGAGGAAGCCACCTGGGAATTGGAAAGTAGTATGTGAGATGCATATCCAATTCTGTTCCAGGGGAATTCTGAGGATGAAGAATAAATAACATCGAGGACGATGTTATGTTCTAAGGGGGTGTGTATGTCATATGCCCCAATTTTGCAAAAAACAATATTATCTTATTTGATTTTATTTAAGGACAATATGTTAAATTTTATGCTAAGTTGTAATTGATGACTTAGCAGAGTCAAGGATATTTAATGTAATTCTGAATTTTTTAATTATAAATAAATAAAGGTGGAGACAACAACTTAGGAGAGCCATTAAAAGAGTGTTTACTAGTCAAATTGGTGGAGGAGACTGGGTGGAGAGCAAACATTAGAGGAAATTTGGGGTCTAAAATGGGCCTTATAAGAAAACGTGCCAAAATAAGTTTTTGTGAGTTGGAATTCAAGAACCAATAGAATTTCAATAAAATAAGTCAACCATAATGGTTGAATTGACATATTTGTCATTAAAAAAAACTAATTTTTTTGTTCGTATTTTTAACATATCTCATTATGTTTTTACTTAAATTTCGATCGGGAGAGCTCGTTGGATGCAGAATTTGATTCCACATCCAACGAGTACCCACATTGAATACTTTTGATGGACATCGCTACCCCCAAAACAAGAAATACCTAAAAAAACACGATGATGATGTCATCATCACGTTTTTTCAGGTATTTCTTGTTTTTGGGGTAGCGGGGTCTGTCAAAAGTATGCAGTGTGGGTACTCGTTGGATGCGGAATCAAATTCCGCATCCAATGAGCTCTCCCAATCGAAATTTGTGTAAAAAGACAATGAGATATGTCGAAAATACGAACACAAAAAGTAGTTTTTTTTCTTTCTTCCTCCAAAATTAATCAATATTATTTTATTATTTTAATTATTATTTTATTATTTTAACTATTATTTTATTATTTTCCTTAGGAGGCCCATTTTAGACCCAAAAATTCCTCTAATGCATACATGTGGCAGCATCCTCAAACCACTTCCAATTGTTGTAGGTGGAAACCTCCCTACATTTGGGGTCATGATCCCCCAAGAAAGTGGGATCAGAGCAGGTGGCTCAACTAATGATAACTGACCTAAAATATCTAGGTAATATTTATAAAAATAACCATTGAAGAGAGCTGAGGCTGCTCATTCTAGAGAAGTGAGCATTCAGGTGAATGTACTTCAGAGAAATTCAATGGAAGGGAATTGTGGAAAGAGTTTGAGGGGATAAGTTGTAAGCGATCTAGTGTAGATTTTCAGCTGAAGGATCTTATTGATGAGTAAAAAGTGTTTACTGAGTTATTGGACTAGTCCTTTGTTTGCATGCTCCACCAGTTCTCAGCCAAGAAGACCAGGAACAGGCTCGGGGGTCCCGAGGAAGCATTGTTTGACCACTCTCAAGGAGTTGGTAGGGAGGAATGGCCTCCTAACGCTGTTGTTGTCTATCCTAATCAGGTTCCACAATATTTTGTTTTACTGTGTTAGATAGTTAAATCTAATTATGATTGTTAAATGAATATTAAATATTTAGTTGTGAATATTAGAGTTAGTAATCTTTTAGACTATTGAAGGAATAAATCTGAAATAGTAATGTGTTAAGATGAAAAATAATTATAATCTGTGTTTTTCCACACCTGGAAGGACCGGGCCATACTCTGGCACAGACAAAGTATTTAAAGTAGATGAAGAAAATGGTAAGAAACTAAACTGAATAGACGTGGTTCTCCATTTTATAATAGTAGAGTAATTTATTTGAGAATATAGATTATTATCAAGAAAGAACAATAATCTAATTATCTATGTTATTGTTTCTACAAGTATATTTATGTAAATGCACCAGAAAAGAATCGCAGTAAACTAGGACATGTAAAAGAATTATTACGATAAGAAAGTACCCTAGTAGTTAAGACATTGTGTTTACATACAATAGCTTATTCTTCTTTTATTTTAAGTTAAAGTATGCTCGAGGTTAAAGTGTGTCATGTTATATATATATATATTTGTTGATTTAATAACTATTTGTAAATGCACTAGAAATAACTGAGTAAAACTACTTTATTACATTCAACTAAATAAAGAATTAAACTACAAATACTTAGTTTTATTTATTAATAATATTAACAAAACTAAGTCTAATAAATACTATAAACCAAGTAGAGTGTTTTTAAATTATTTAAATTATAAAGAACAAAGTAGGTTACAGAGCCTATGTTTATCTTTTCAAAGAACTCTGAGTAAACTCTAATCTGTCTTTATTTAAACAAAAACAATAAGAATATGATAATAACTAATATAATTAAAATACATATCTATGTAAATAATTGTTCTATAATTATTATCAGGTTTTTACTTGCAAAAGAAAACTACAGGGTCGAACCCTAACCTAAATATACTGTTTCAAATAAATACAACTAAGCTATAATCCATTTGTTTAGATCATTAAATATTGGTAAACAATGAAATTATTACAGACTAGTTACAGTCCTTATAACAATATACGAATAGATACAAATTTAAGAAATCTCAAAATACGCTGGTAATTATAATAACTTAAAACAATATTTGTTTTACAAATTATTAGAAACTATTTAATTAAAATTAAAGAATTAGATAAACAAGGGTTTCCTTCAAGAAAAACCCTAACCCATACCTCGCGAGCAATAAGTAAATAATACAAATTTCGCTATGACTAAGTGACAGTCCCAAATTATTAACAATAATCTATTACAAAAATATATAAAATAGTAAATTATTTATTCACAGTCGAATAGGGTAAAACCCTAAGTACACAGAGTCACAAAAATAGTTTTATTGCAAGTGAGTTTGAGCTCGAAAGAACTCTTTTTACAAAAACTAGTGTATTGCATGAACAGGCCACAAGGCTAAACATTTATATCAAATACAACACCCAGCTCACGGCCGGGTCTACCCATCGACTAGCAAGGGTTTGAAGACTTGTTAAAGGAAACAACAACCTTTAAAAAGAGACTTCATAGCTAATGACGAAGCTAGAAGAGCTTCCAAGCTTAGGGTTTCTCCAATTGACAACCCTGATACAAGTAGGGCAAGAACCCAAACATTGACCACATGGCTTACCCATTTGAAGCCACGGCCTTTGGAGATAGGTGGTATACTCTTCTTCATGGTTCACGAATGTAGTCTCAAGTCCCTGCAAAGAGATTTCAATACAAGGTGTCAATATACAATACTCTTAAAATAATGTAAACCCTATTGCAAAAACAACCATGTTGTATGTTAAAAATAACACTTAATAAATTACCTAATATAAGAATGTCGAGCAGTCTTGTGGAGAGACCATCACCAACAACAAGTATGCACACGATTTTTCCAAACCCTAGCACTACGAAGGAGCACACCAATGGCAGGAAAGGCATAGCTTCGCATAGCAGTGACATGCCACAGAAGGAGAAAAATGGAGTATAGAAAGGCCGCAAGCCAAGTGCAACGAAACCAATAAACTCTTGCAGGATAAAACCCATAGTTACAAAGAAATGGAAATAAGACTAATTACTGATGACTACAGGAACATTATCTCAATACTCGGAGCAAACTGGAACAGGAAAGAACCCATGGCTGCCATGAAAAGCTTGCAGAGCAGCCCGAAGGCCAGCATAAAATGCGGGGGGAGAATGACAAGGTATTAGGGTTGTAAGAGTTTTATATTCTCTGACATATGGCCAGGAGATGACCATGTGTACCAAGAAAATCAAACCATGCATGGGTCGATACCCAAAGTCAACTGCGTTTCCAATAATTCAAATTATTTACACAATGATTTTCTTATAAAATGATGCATGAAGTATATCGTATGCCATAATATATCACATCGTAAGTCATGCGTAAGTTTATCATAAAGTTTGTTAGCCCGATTTTGGGTGTTGGGTAAAACCATTTTATGCCAACGTTGACCTATTAATTAGTGATAATCATGTAATCATTGGTTACCCCTAAAACAATCATGCTTAGAATCTTTTCAACTTTAAATATATTTATATGCTTTTATGCATTGTTGAATATGCATGTTAATAATCCTTTAAAACCAATGATTCAAATGGTAATGAACTATAAAGTTTACTAGCATAGTAAAAGAACATATTCATGAATTCTTTGACATAGTTTAATTTGGTTTAGACTTTAATAGACACTAGTGTTTCTCAACTTGGCAATTGCTATTAACTTACCATGAATGTTTATTTGGTAAGATAATTTTAGTGATTATATAAGATAACTTGCACTTAAAATAGGATAGATAATTTTTCATAGTAGAAATATCTATCTTGTTTGGAAATTGAACCCAGGTGTTAGAACAATTACACTCACAAAAATTGCCAATTACACATGCAAATTACTCACAAATGAGACTGAATATGGAGCAGAACACTAATCTGTATTAAATAAGTGTACAATAGCCAACCCCGTGAAGTCATAGGCTATCAAAATAAATAATTACATGAGATATTTGAATGCATAAGGATTCCATTCGAATTTGGTCAAAAGCAGGCTTACTAAATCTAAGCAAATCCCCCATAGGTGCATAAAGCAGTTTCCAAATCTGTCTAGGAGTTCACGAATTGGAAAAATCAATTAGGAAAGCTAATAGGTGATGGAAGGAAAACTCATACATGCTTTTCTTAGGATAAAATGGTGGAGGATGATGAGGACAAAAAACAAGTTAACTTCACCTAGTCAAACTTTCCCAATTGCCTTAAAGCTCAGAAAAAGCAGGCAATAAAGCAGAAAAAGTTGACATGTGCTAGGAAGGCCAGGAATAAAACATATTTGTTTCCAAGTGGTTTCACAAGCACTCCATGACTCAAATTTAGCAAGTTTTACCACTTCGTATGTGTGGAGGACAACTTGCATAAGGTGGAATATGGAAACTAGGAAAATAAGACAAAAAATGGATTAATTAATGCCTAAGGTAGCTAACTATGGGTTGATTATTCTAACACCCCTCCTTAAGCCTGAATTATGAGTAAAATATCATAAAATTATAGGGCCTAGCAACAAGGCTTAGTCACCCTTTACATACTGCATGTTCATTGAACCAAGGAAAGAGGCAAAAACCCAGTGGGAAAAATCCTCCCTTAAACATGGATTGTAAAACAAAATTTGAAAATATTGTCATCACTCATGCTTCATAGCATGATCAACAATCTCTAGTAGTGATTTGAGATTGCTGAATGTCTTCTCACAAAAAAATTTGGTGAAGATATTTGCTACTTGTTCTGAAGATGAACAGAAGAGTAGGTGAATGGTGCCATCATGCACAAGCTGTCTGATGTAGTGCATATGGATCTCAATGTGTTTGGTTCTCTATCTCTGAAATGGATCATTGCATATTCGAATGGTACTTTGATTATCACAATAGATAGTAGTTGAGTATTTTGATTTGAGGCGACACTCACCAAGTAACCCCTGCAACCATAAACATTGAGTTGGTGCATTTACAACTCCTCTGTACTCTGCTTCTGTAGATGAGAGTGCAATGGCACTCTGTTTCTTACTTGACCAGCTGATTGGTCCTTTGGCATGCATGAACACATATCCTGATGTTTAATTTTGATCTGTGTTGTCACCTACCCAATCACTGTCAGTAAACCCAATCAAATCAAGATTAGATTTAGCTTTGTAGAAGATCCCATGAGTCCTTGTTCCCTGAACAAAGTTAAGGATCCTTTTGGATGCTCTCCAATGGATCTCATGAGGCTGATCCATGTATCTTGAAGCTACACTTACTGCATAAGAAATATGAGGTCGAGTATGTGTAAGATACAGCAAACATCCAACCAATTGCCTATACAGTGTATTCTTTACCATAGGTGAAGAATCAGCTTCTTCAAGCTTAACTCCTGAAAGGACAGGAGTCTTGCTTGGCTTTCAATCCTTCATGTTGAATTTGTTCAGCAAATCCAAGGCATACTTGGAATGATGTAATTTGGTTTCATCTTTGGTTTGAGCAATCTTGAGCCCCAAGAATTGGCTCAATAAGCCCAAATCAATCATTGAGAAGGCATGGTTCATCGCATCATTCAAGGAGGTAATTTCATCCTTTGAGCTTCCTGTAATGAGAAGGTCATCAAAATACAAAACAATGATCATTAATGAACCATGAATCAGCTTCAAATAGACATTTGGATCTTACTTGCATCGAACAAAATTCAGTGATAGCAGAAAGATATCAATCTTGGCATACCAAGCCCTGGGGGCTTGTTTAAGCCCACACAATGACTTCTTTAGCCTTCACACAAGAGATAGATTAGTAGTAAATACTTGATGCTGCTACATCTAAATCTCTTCAGTGATATCTCCATTTAGGAAAGAACACTTCACATCCATGTGATGTACCTCCCACTACTTTGAAGCTGCAATGGCTAAGGCTAGCTTGATGGAGTCCATCTTTTCCACTGGTGCAAAGGTCTCATTGTAGTCTATGCCATGTAACTATGAGTAGCCCTTGGCTACCAATATGGCCTTTTATTTCAGAGGTGAACCATCAGCAGCAAATTTGGTTTTGTAAACCCACTTACACTGAACTAGCTTCTTTCATGGGGGAAGATCAACCAGCTCCCAAGTGTTGTTCTTCTGGAGTGAAATGAACTCTTATTTCATGGCTGTTTTCCATATTGGATATTTTGCTGAATATTCATATGTCTATGGGTCTGATTCAACCATCAGATAGCATTTCTATGCAAACATAGGATCTTTCATGCACAGAGCACTCTCAAACTGAGATCTAGTCCTCCTAGGATCATTAGGATTTCCAACTAGTTCTCCAGCTGCATGAATGGTATTTGCTACCCATTTTGGTATTGTAAAAATATTAGGATCTACAATTAAATCATCATTATCAGACATATCAGAATCATCAAGTTCAACTATCTCTTCACTTACATTCAAAGGTTCTGGTGGTGAAGAGGATTCTCCAACTTCCACTGCTGCTAGGGGCTCTTCTTGGAACTGAACACACCTTCCAATGAAGGCTTTGTTTTTGCTCAAATTGATCAGCTTGTACCCTTTTGAATCTTCAGAGTACCCAACAAATAGACACTCTTACCTTTGGGGCTGTAAAGCCTTCCTCTTTTCTGTTGGAATTCTAGCCCAAGCCCTTGAGCCAAAAATTCTGAAATGGGTCACATCTGGCTTGTGCCCACTCTATGCTTCGAAAGGAGTCATACCATCAATATGTTTATGAGGAACCCTATTCTAGATATAGGCTGCACAGTTTATAGCTTCAGCCCAAAACTTTGGTGGCAAATACTTAGCCTCCATCATGCGGGTTGCCATCTCTTTCAGTGATCTGTTCTTGCTCTCAGCAACACCATTCCGCTATGGTGTGTAAGGGATAGAATGCTGCATCTAAATACCTACATATGCACAATATTAAATGAACTCATACTTGATATACTCACCACCATTGTTATATTTGAGGACCTTGAGTTTCCTCTCAGACTGGTTTTCAACCAAAGCCTTAAAGACTTTGAAGAGGCCAAAAACTTCAGACTTGTGTTTCAGGAAGTAAACCCAACAATACCTGGAAAAGTCAGCTATGAATGTCAATGCATATTTGTCCTGAATCATTGACATATGAGTAAATGGGCTAGCAACATCACGATGGATCAACTCAAGAGGTGCAGAGGTTCTCTCATGACTAGCTTTCTCAAATTTATGCTCTGGGTGTTTTCCTAAGATACAACCTTGACAAAATCCTTTGGAAAACTTAATCTTTGGTAACCCTATGACCATTTCTTTTTCACAAAGATCAAAAAGATACTTGTAATTAAGGTGTCCAAATATTTCATGCAAAATCTTGCTTTCCTCATTAGCATGAATCAGAAGAGCAGAGGGGTTTGAGTAGGGTAGGAAGTGTGAGAACATGTATACCTTCGAAGTGTGATTTGCAACTCCTTTTGCAATGACTTTACCACTTGAGATCTCTATGATCTCAACTTCATCAGGGGAGAATATGACCTTCTTTGGAGACCCTATGTGGGTCATATGATACACTAATAAGAGGTTAGAGGCAAGACCTGGAACATACAATACATTGCTGAACTTACCATGGTCAAGATCAATCCTCCCTTTGCCCAAACTTTCAATGTGAGAGTCATCTCCCAGTACAATTGGTGGACCTTTCAATATGTCAAGTGAGGTGAATGCCTCCTTGGTCGAAACCATATGTCTTGAAGCTCCAGAATCAATGATGAAACTAGGTGAGATTGATGTGCCAGCAACTAATGCATGAAATCTCTCTCTGTCTTCTGAATTTGATCCTCCTTCCCTCTTCTTTGAGCTCTCTAGAAGGGATATTCCATTCTTCTCTAGGAGTTGGGTCAGCATGTCTATTTGCTTCTTTATACATGAGCTTTCAGAATGATTTCCCTTACTGTAGTATGCACACTTTCTCATTTCTCCTTTGTTCTTCTTCTTCTTGGGGTTCTTCATGGAACCTTGAGGCTCGTTTGGAGACTTGTTCTTGTCTCTCTTTTGCTCAGGTGGCTTCTTAGCTTTCTTCTTGCCTTTTGAATACACCCTTAAATCTCCAGCAACCAGACCTTTTTCTTTGGAAGGTTTGATGGTGCCCATCATCACCAATTTATCTTGTTCTTGTGTGAGAGATTCCATGTAATCTACAAGGCTAGGCATTTTCCAAGCTCGAGCTATCAACTTTGTGGCATGGAAGGTCGATACAAACACTGAATAGTCAGGGCCAAGTTTCGAGAGTATGGAAAAAACTAGTTTCTCATCCTTTCTTTCGATCCCACATTGTTTTAGCTGCAAAACAAGGGCTTTGAAATTGGAAAAATAGAGTTACAGGGATTCAAAGCTATTGGGACTCAGGGAGATCAATTCATTTTCAATTTGATGTCCCCGCATCTCATCTGTCTTACCAAAAATCTCAACAATATTCTCCCATACTTCATTTGGTGATGTTAATCCATCAATATGGAAAAGGAGGTCTCTGGATATGCTCAGACACAGGAGACCATAGGCCTCATCCCTCCTGTTGTGCCATTTAATTTTCTCTGCAGCTGCATTGGGCTCTGCTTCTATTGCCATAGTCACTCTATAGAGGCCTTTTTCTCTCAACAATATCTCCATCTCTGCTTTCCATTCAAATAATTTAAATGGAGTCAAGATGATCTTCTAAGATTGATCCATAGCTTAGAAATTGCCCCTTCAGTCAGCAAAATGCTCCCATTCAATGATGTCGAACCCACAATAATAAATTGGAAGGAGATAAATTGATCTACATATAAATTGATCTACAAAAGCTCTGATACCATGTGGAAATTGAACCCAGGTGTTAGAACAATTACACTCACAAAAATTGCCAATTACACATGCAAATTACTCATCAAGGAGACTGAATATGGAGCAAAACACTAATCTGTATTGAATAAGTGTACAATAGCCAACCATGTGAAGTCATAGGCTACCATAATAAATAATTACATGAGAGATTCGAATGCATAAGGATGCCATTCGAATTTGGTCAAAAGCAGGCTTACTAAATCTAAGCAAATCCCCCATATGTGCATAAAGTAGTTTCCAAATCTGTCTAGGAGCTCACGAATTAGAAAAATCAATTAGGAAAGATAATAGGTGATGAAAAAAAAAATCATACATTCTTTTTGTAGGAGAAAAGGGTGGAGGATCATGAGCACAAAAAACAAGTTAACTTCACCTAGTCAAACTTTCCCAATTGCCTTAAAACTCAGAAAAAGCAGGCAATAAAGCAGAAAAAGCAGACATGCGCTAGGAAGGCCAGGAATAAAGTAGATTTGATTCCAAGTGGTTTCCCAAGCGCTCCATGACTCAATGTTAGCAATTTTGACCACTTCCGATGTGTGGAGGACAACTTGCATAAGGTGGAATATGGAAACTAGGCAAATAAGAAAAAAATTGGATTAATTAATGTCTAAGGTAGCTAACTATGGGTTGATTATTCTAACACCTTGAAAGGTTGTTATAGATAGTATCTTAATATAAGAAAGGCGTTATAGTAATAATGAAAGTTATAAAAGAATAATCGTACTCAAGTCCATAACCATTGGAATAAAATGGATTGACTTAGATTTAAACAGCAAAGGCAAATAGTTTTCCATGTGAAACGATGCCACTGTGTTTACACTATTTACACTTATAATAACAAGAAGTTATATAGGCTGTAAGCTTCCCTACAGAACGTAAGTTTCGATCAGCTTGATACTCAAGTAAACAATATGCAAGCAGACCTTATTTATGTTACAATAAGGAAACTGCTTAGTTAACGTAATTTGAAAATATGCAATACTAATCATTAAACTGTTTCTTTTTCTACTAACCATTGGATGTTAGTAAACCGTAGATTCACCATTTTATGTTATCTCAAAATTTTAAATTTTTTCTGAAAATTTGTGGTTTCGACATACTACCACATTAAAATCAAATACATTGCACCATGAAGGAATTATAACTCATGTTAGATTTCCTTCTATCATAAGCACAAGCACAAGAGGATTTTTTAAAACAACATTGCACAATGAAGGACATCTTGCACATATCATCTTTCCTTCTAACAGAAGAATAAGGTAATTTCAATATTTTCTCTAAAAAATTCAATATTTTACACCTAACACAAGCACAAGGGAATTTCTAATAACAACATTGCATGGTGAATGAAATCTAACATGTGCTAGCTTTCCTATTGTTACAACCACATTTCCATCAAATGCATTGCACCATGAAGGAATTCTAACGCGTGTTAGGTTTCCTTCTAACACAAGCATAAGGGAATTTGTTACAACAACATTGCACAGTGAAGAAAAGCTAACACATGTTAACTTTGCTTCTAGTACAAGCACAATGGAATTTCTAACAACAAAATTGTATGGTGAATGAAAGTGAATGTGTGTTAGCTTCCCTACTAGTACAACCACATTGACAGCAAATACATTGCACAATGAAGGAAATCTAACACATGTTAGCTTTCATTCTAGCACAAGCACAAAGGAATTTCCTACAATAATATTCCATAATGAAGGAAATCTAACACATGTTAGCTATTAGCTTTCCTTATAACAAACACAAGGGAATTTCTAAAACCATTCCATGCTGAATGAAAGCTAATGTGTGTTACCTATGCTATTGGTACAACTACATTGCCATAAAAGACATTGTGCCATGAAGGAAATCTAAAACATGTTAGCTTTCTTTCTAACACAAGCATAAGGGCATTTCTTACAACATTGCACAGCGAAAAAAAAAAAAACAAATGTTAGATTTCTATGTCCCTTCTAGCACAAACATGAGGGAATTTCTAACAACAACATTGAAAGGTGAATGAAAGCTAGCTCATGCTAGCTTTCCTACCAATACAACCACATTTCCATCAAATACAATGCACCATGAAGGAATTCTAACACATGTTAGTTTTCCTTTTCACACAAGGACAAAGGAATTTCTTACCACAACATTGTGCAGTGAAGGAAAGCTAATGCATGTTATATTTCCTTCTAACACAATAAAAAAGGAATTTCTAATAGAAACATTTCACGGTGAATGAAAGATAATGCATGTTAGCTTTCCTACCACTACAACTACATTTCCATCGAATACACTGCACCATGTAGAAAATCTAACACATGTTATATTTCTTTCTAGCACAAGGATAAGGGCATTTATTACAAAAACATTGCTCAGTGAAAGAAATCTAACACACATTAGCTCTCCTTCTAGCACAAGCACAAGGGCATTTCTAACAACAACATTGCATGGTGAATGAAAGCTATCACAACTTAGCTCTCCCACTGGTACAACCACATTTCAATTAAATATGTTGCACCATGAAGGAATTATAACATATGTTAGCTTTCCTTCTAGCACAAGCACATAGTCATTTCTTATAACAACATTGCATAGTGAAGGAAAGATAACACATGTTAGTTTTCCTTCTAACACAAGAGCAAGGGAATTTCAAGCTAGTTAATTCAACATAGGACACCCCTCATGATAAAATTCAATCGGGGACTCAATCCAATGCAGGGGCTTCAACTAGAACACTGCTTTCCTATCCAATTCCATGGCTTGAAGCTTGCCTTACTTGGTGATCTAAGAACCTAGGGTTTTTTTCAATGAGACCACAAAATTTGATGAAACCACATCTCATGCTTGATCTCTACTCTATTTATGTTTTAGCCCTAGTATTGATCATTTTCAATTTGAAATTCTTCAAGAAATATAGAAAAGAGATATATCCAAACCATGTATAAAGGGATCCTAATACAGTCCTAGCTCAAAATTCAGAGTAGAATAAAAGTTAAGAAAATATTATGTAAGTCATCATTAGTTGTAATCCTTTTTCGATGGATTGGACATGGAAAAATGGCAGATATGTATTCTCTATTAAAAAATGAATCTCTAGCTAACTTATAGCAAGGCTATGGCTTAGTTACAATAGTCACTAGAAATTGATGCAAAAGTTGTAGTAGCTTCAAGGAAATGTATGTAGATTTGTAAATTCAGAATGATCTGTAGACAAAACAATCCCTTTATCAAATCCTTCACATTTGGTTTTCAATTAAAAATGGGCTTAGGAAAGATCATATCAATGGTACACTAGTTGATATCACTAATTGTTCTATTTTATTTGAAGAGGTAAATATTTTACTCTTAACACATGTGAAGGAAAGCCAACACATGTCAACTTTCCTTCTAGCACAAGCACAAGGGCATGTATAACAACAACATTGCATGGTGAATGAAAGCTAACATGAGTTATATTTCCTACTGGTGCAAACACATTTCCATCAAATACATTTCTCCATGAAGTAAATATAACATGGTTAGATTTCCTTCAAGCACAAGAACAAAGGTTTCTTACAACAACATTATACAATTGAGGGTTTCTTATCTTTCCTTCTAAAAAGCACAAGATAATTTCTAACAAAATTTCATGGTGAATGAAAGATAACATGTGTTAGCTTTTCTACTTGTACAACTATGTTTCCATAAAATACATTGCGCCATGAAGGAAATCTAACACATGTTATCTTTCCTTCTAGCACAAGTACAAGGGCGTCTCAATATTTTCTTTGAAATGTTCAATATTTTATTCCTAGCACAAGAACAAGGGCGTTTCTAATACCAACATTGTATGGTGAATTAAAGTTAATGTGTGTTATATTTCCTATCGTTATAACCATGTTACCACCAAATACATTACAACATGAAGAATTTCTAACGCATGTTAGCTTTCCTTCTAACACAAACATAAAAGCAATTCTTACAACAACATTGCATAGTGAAGGAAATCTAACACATGTTAACTTTCCTTCTAGCACAAACACAAGAGCATTTCTAACAACAACATTTCATGGTGAATGAAAGCTAACACATGTTAGATTTCCTACCATTACAAACACATCTGAATCAAATACATTACTCCATGAAGGAAATCTAACACATGTTAGCTTTCCTTCTAACAAACACAAGGGAATTTTCTAACAACATTGCATGGTGAATGAAAGCTAACACGTGTTAGCTTTGCTACTTGTACAAATACATTTCCATAAAATACATTGTGCCATGAAGGAAAGCTAACACATGTTACCTTTCCTTCTAGCACAAGTACAAGGTCATTTCAATATTTTCTCTGAAGAGTTCAATTATTTACTCCTATCACAAGGGAATTTCTAATAAGAAAATTTCGTGGTGAATTAAAGTTAACGTGTGTTAGATTTCCTACCAATACAACCACATTGCCATCAAATACATTGCACCATGAATAAATTCTAACGCATGTTAACTTTCCTTCTAACACAAGCATAAAGTCATTTCTTACAACAACATTGCACAGTGGAGGAAATATATCACATGTTAACTTTCCTTCTAGCACACGCACAAGGGAATTTCTAACAACAACATTACATGGTGAATGAAAGCTAACACATGTGAGATTTCCTACCGGTAGAAACACATTTCCATCAAATACATTGCTCCATGAAGGAAATGTAACACATGTTATCTTTCCTTTTAACACAATCACAAAGGTTTCCTACAAAAACATTACACAATTAAGGGTTTCTTAGCTTTCCTTCTAATGAAAGATAATGCATGTTAGATTTGGTACTTGTACAACTACATTGCCATAAACTACATTGTGCCATAAATAAAATCTAACATATGTTACATTTCCTCCTAGCACAAGTATAAGGGAATTTCAATATTTTCTCTGAAGAGTTCAATATTTTACTCCTATCACAAGCACAAGGGAATTTATAATAAGAACATTTCATGGTGAATGAAAGCTAACATGTGTTATATTTCCCACCAATACAACCACATTGCCATAAAATATATTGCACCATGAAGAAATTCTAACGCATGTTAGCTTTCCTTATAACACAATCATAAAGGCATTTTACAACAACATTACATAGTGAAGGAAAGTTTACACATGTTAAATTTCCTTCTAGCACAAGCACAGGGAAATTTATAACAATAAAATTGCATGGTGAATGAAATCTAACACATGTTAAATTCCCTACCATTACAACCACATTAAAATAAAATCCATTGCAACATGAAGGAATTCTAACACATTTTAGTTTTCCTTCTATCACAAGCTCAAGGGAATTTCTTGCAACAACATTGCATGGTGAATGAAAGTTAATGCATGCTATATTTACTACCGATACAAACACATTTCCATCAAATACATTGCTCCCTGAAGGACATATAACACATGTAAGCTTTTCTTCTAGCACAAGAACAAAGGTTTCTTACAACAACATTACACAATTAAGGGTTTCTTAGCTTTCCTTCTAACAAGCACAAGGGAATTTCTAACAACATTGCATGGTGAATGAAAGCTAACACAGATTAGGTTTTCTACTTGTACAAATAAATTGCCATAAAATTCATTGTTTCATGAAGGAAATCTAATGCATGCTAGCTTTCCTTCTAGCACAAGCATAAGCACTATTCTTACAGAAACATTGCATAGTAAAGGAAAGCTAACGCATGTTATCTTTCCACATTCCTTATAGCACAAACAGAAGGGAATTTCTAACAACAACATTGCATGGTAATGAAAGCTAGCACATTTTATATTTCTTAGTGGTACAACTGCATGGCCATCTAATACATTACACCATGAAGGAATTCTAACACAAGTTAACGTTCCTTCTATCACAAGCACAAGGGCATTTATGACAACAATTCACAGTGAAGGCATGTTATCTTTCCTTCTAACACAAACGCATGGGAATTTATAACAAAAACATTGTTTCATTAATGACAGATAATGTGTATTACCCTTACTATCGGTACAATTACATTGATATAGAATGATGAGAGTGTCCCTTGGATGAGAGTGAAAACTTGTCATAGAATGTAATCTAGAACTCAGATCGACAAATCATCCATTTCAGTGGGTCCAAGACATAGGGATTCAGCTAGGATATCCCTCTCCCATCTACTACCATGGCCTCAAACCTTATTTACTTAGCAATTTGAGAATCTAGGGTTTTGTTCAATGAGACCCAGTGCATTTATTTTTGCGAGGGTTAAATTCAAAATACTCTTCCCCAAGAGAAGGTGGATGACTTTGTAAAATCCATCGGGCCTAAACACATCTTCTAGAAGTTGTATAACTTGATTATTCTTCTCAATTTTAAATGTAGGTTCCTAGAACAAATCAACATGTGTCCTTGAATGGCTCTTGGATGCGAGCTAAAACTTGCCATAAAATGCAATTCAAGACTCAGATCAAGAAATCATTGATTTTGTTGCATCCAAGACACAAGGCTTCATCTAGAACACCCCTCTCCCATCAAATTCCATGGATTAATGTTTTCCTTGCCCAACAACCTGAGAAACTAGGGTATTTTCAAATTCACAAAATTCTTTCCCAAGAGCTCGTGGGTGACTTCATCACATCCAGCAGACCTATACACACCTATTGGAAGTTTCAAAACTTGATTTTTCTGCTCAGTTCTAGATCTAGACCCCTAGACCAAATTAACATGTGCTCGTGAATGGTTGTTGGTTGAGAGCTACAACTCGCCATAAAATGAAGCCCAGAATTTTCATCGATGACCTATTGATTGTGTTGGGTTCATGGCATGGTTATTCAGCTATAATACCCCTCACCCATCTAGTTCCATGTCCCAAGCTTGCTTTATTTGGAAATTTGAGAAGCTAGGGTTTCATTCAATAAAACCCAATTTAATTTTTGCATTAGGTGGTCAAATTCACGATACTCTTTCATGATATCCCATATATGGCTTCATCACATCCACCAATCCTATACACATTTTCTAGAAGTTGCAATAGTCAATTCTATGAATCAGCTATGGGAGTAGGCCCCTGGATCAAACTAACATGTCTACCTAAATGACTCTTATATCCCTTTGAAAACTTTCCATAAAATGACTCTTGATTTACCTACCTTGATAGATCCCTCCAATTTATTTGATTTGATGAGGAAACATCATCATCAACTCAAACAGATTGTATACCCCAAAGGTAGATAACTAATCCATTAGACATAGCTACATTGAATTGAAATTATCCATTTAATTTTATACAAGCCACAATAGTTGAGATAGTTGAAAAAGATATAGTGCTTGAAGCTAATTATGTTTGAAAAGTCTTGACATGACCAATTTTCCCATTAGCCACCTTGACTTAAGACACTATTGATCCCACAAAGGCTTTGTATTTGGGGAGTTAATTACTTATTTTCTATGCAAAATGGACCTTTTTGTACATATTTGAAAGGAACTTTGGGTCTTATTTTGACAAACTATACATAGCTAGGTAAACCAAATAGCTAGCAAATTAGATATTCTCCTGGTCACTTCAAATTTTGAAGTTGCATGCAAATCCTTCAATGGTGCTCATAAATAGAAGATATGATTTGTTGGTCATAAGCTAATTCCACATTGGCATGTAAAATACCCTCTAAAAATTTGAACTCGAAGGTGTTATCCAACATGTGATATATGAAACAAAATTTGAGTTTAATAGTGCACATATCTTATTGATATTGCATGGAAAAATCTAAGTTTGGATATTATTAGTTTTCTGTTTATGGGTTACAATGAAATCATATTTCACTGTCAAGTCTGTTCACATACCTCCAACACTAATGGTTGATTGCAATCATATCCTACCAAACATTGTTAACATACCCAATCTAGAAAGTGTTATATACAAATTTAAAATCTAGGACTCATATGCACATTCACCTCAAACTCCCAAAGCTTGTTCAATTCAAATACAATTTTGAAACTTATACTTCTATTGCCAAAATCTTCTCATCAATTTTAATCTTCAAAACTGCATTTGCATTCACGATATTAACTTGAAATCTAGGTTGATCTCTTTGGTTTGTACTGAAATATGGGTGATAATCACTGAGATGTCAAGCATGATCTTTCCTAATAAAAACTGTCTACAAACAAGAAAACATCTCTGCGCATTGGTTAATTAAAGGGTTGATCCAAATTTGAGTTTGGTCTATATCTCCTTATGTACCAAGCATTATACTTACTACTGAAACAATACTACTGCAATAAAATCTAGGTTTGAGGAGGAACCTTTACTGTAAATAGAATATCAATTTAACACTTGCTCAAATCCCATAGAGGTAATAATAATTTCCCAATAGTTATAAAGCTAGATAAATTCAAGAATCTTGGAAAAAATTAGTATAAATTACTTGAGTAATACAAAGACCAAATTGGAATAATTACAAAAGATTAGAGTGCTTCACATGGATAATTTAAATGAAGATGTCAAACAACATGGGTGACCACCGATATTTGAAGAGGGGAAATTGGTCTTTGAATGTATTATGTATATGATGAAAGAGAGGTAATAAGAATTTCCCCAATGGTTATAAAGCTATATAAATTCAATAATCTTGGAAAAATGTATAAACTACTTGAGTAATACGAAGACCAAATTGGAAGAATTACAAAAAATTAGAATACTTCACATGGATAATCTAAATGAAGATGTCAAACAACATGGGTCAACACCAGTATTTGAACAAGGGAAATTTGTCTTTAAATGTATTATGCATATGATGAAAGTGGGTGTTTATTCATTTTTTAGATATGAAGGTGCACATGCATTTCTATAGAATCTCCACAATGTACCATATTGAGGAAAGTTTGAGCACCTTAATATTCATTGATGCAAGAATACTTACATTGTTTGCAATTTAAACAAAGACAACCAATTAATAGTTTACAGAAAAGATAATCCAAATTAGTAGTAGACATGAATTTGTACCTTTCTTTTTTTATCAGGCTTGAGAGACAACTATGAGCATTAAGAGGACATTGCAAATCCTATTTCCTTTTATCTTAGACAACCAAAATATGTTTGGGGTGTGTAATTCCCTTCCTATTGTTGATGAACAATTGGGTGTCCTCATAAATGGGGAATATTTGTAACAACATAAGGAGAGTCATCATTACATTACACATGCATCAATTTTCCATCCATGGATTTGCATATTGTACCCAATTTATTGATGAAAAAAATGCAAGGGCATGTAATTTTGGCAATGAAATATGTTTGGGACAAATTCCTCAATCTTTGATGTATGGAATTAGATGTTTGATAAAATCCTGCAAGGAAGGGAAGCAAAGTTTTTGTAGGCTTATCTTAGAGACATCTTCTAAAATCATGTAGCCTCAACACCACTTTCTACACAATACGTTGCACATACACCCAGCACTTGTTGTCAAATGGATCATAAGTCTCTTCTAGTTGCAAACAAGTCATTACCTAATCAAGTGCCGATATAAGGTAGGATCAACCAAATCTAAATCTCCATCACAAAGTCAATAGATTTAAAAATATGGGAGGAAACATTTGTTTGCAATCTAACCCATGAAATATTTTAAAAATTCTAGAGCATACTTCCTTTTTCCAAGGAAGAATTCCCTTGCATCCTACCATACCATTAATCCTAAAAAATAATGTAGTTGACCAATAGCCTTCATCTCAAATCCACTAGAAAAATTATTTTTGCACAATACGAAGAGATGATTAAGGTTCTTTGTAGGGATAAGATCATCTTCGTATGCACTCAAGGAAAGTAGACCATATTTATCAACTGTGAAATCAGATTTGGATCGGTAGGAGCTTTTGAAAAACCCAAACGGTGTAACTAGTCATTAATCCTAGCATATCACACCTGTGGTGCTTATCTCAACCCATAAAGAGCGTTCCCCAGCCTGCAAACATGGGCATTTTTTTCATGTATCTGAAATATTTTTTGGATGCTTTATGTACACCACTTTCTCAATCACACCATTTTAAAATGTTGTCTTTAGATCCATCTGATATAAAGACCAAGCAAAAGAAGAAGACAAAGATTAATGGTTTTGATAGAGATATACCTGGAAACTTGAACAAATGTCTCATCATACTAAACTCCCTATTTTTTCAGTGGGCTTAGCAGTTAAGAACATTTGTTTCCTCCTAAGAGGTCACAGTTTCAAATCTGAAGGTGGGTATAGTGTAAGTACAGGTTCATAGAATTTAGTAGTCAAATCTCTATTTGAAGGGAGTCCCTTGTCCGACAAATAATGGGTCTCATACACCAATTTGGTTTTTGGCTTGGTTGTGACCTTAAAATTAGATTATTAGTATTATTATCATTTGTGAGAACTGAGAACCTTCTAAAAACAAATTTCTATATAAACTTTTAAATACTCCCATCATATGCATGCTTAATTTTTTAAAGCTCACTAAGTTTGCAATCAGTCTTAGAACCATCTCCCAAACATCATTCTTAATAATGGACTTATACTCCACTACCATGGAATCACACCATCCTTGCTTTGTATTTAATTGCCTCCTCAAAGCTAGAAGGCTCGGTTTAAAGGTTTGAAGGCATCAATGCAACATAGTTTTAAACTTCTTAGGTGGATGGCTCACTTGAAATGTTGATTTGGGCAGGCCAGCTTGTTCCATTGCATCTTGGAAGGCTTTAGAAATCCATTTTGGATTCCTGGATAAACTGGAGGGTGGTAGGGAATGTCTCTTAGCTGATTTCAAGCTGATCTAAATTTTATTGATTCATCTGATTGTAGATTTGAATTTGGTACAACATATATTTTTTCCTCCTCAATTACTGTGGGAGGATCCTGTGTGTTGGTAGACCATTAACCCTCACAGAACTTCACATCACAACTAACTATTTCCTTTCGTTGTGATGGAATGTAAATTGTGTAGCCTCTAGAATTCTCATTATACCCCATAAAATTCCCCTTAATACTAGATGGCTCAAACTCGGTCTTTTCATCAACAACATGAATATAAAGTCAACCACCAAATATACAAATTGAGATACATGTGGCTTCTCACTACTAAAATTTTTCTTCTATTTTTTCCCTCAGGAACCTTGTGCAGACACCTGCTTAAGATGTAGACATCTAGATAACATGCTTCAGTCTATATATTCCTGTACAAGTTTCACATGAATAACGGTCTAAGCTATCTCAAATATGGCCTTGTTTTTTCATTTTGCAACCCCATTTTGTTGTAGATTGTATGGTACCTTTTTTCAACCCCATTTGTTTTGGATTGTGTAGTACAATAAGAACCCTCTCAAATTTTGTTGTGTGTTGTATGATACCTTCTCACAATCCCATTTTTTTGTGGGTTGTATGGCACTATAAGTTCCCTCTTCAGTCCCGCTAAAGGTTGTTCTAGGTGGGAGAACGAAGCACCAAATTTTAAAAAACTTTGGAGGCATTTTTTATATAATATATAATTTAATATATTTCGATGCATATATTATCCAAAAAATCTTGCAGAATTTTGAATTAATTACAGAAAATATGAAAACATAGATTTAACTATTGCATTAATGATGGTCATTAAAGAATTAACCATTTACTACACATGTAATATCAACCATCTAGAAAATATAAACTCGTCATCAAATAATCAACCACAACATCAACCTTCACATTTCAACATATAGCATTTGTCATCAACACACTGTAGAATATAATTCAACCATGAAATGAAATAGATCATCATATTCAACAACAAACAATGGTAATATGGAATGAACAATTCAAAGTTCAAAATTAAACTGTTATATAATGTTTACAAAATATGCCGTAGTAAAGATAAATGACTCTAGAAACTACATTCTAAACTAAAAAAGACAAATAAGTCTATTGTCTACTTAGCTTTGCACTTGCCATGAGAAACTTCTAATCTTTTTTCCCATGATCTAATGATAGGAGTTCCTTGTGCTTCTTAGTATGTAAAATATTGTGGCGGTTGTTAATAGCTTTAATTTTTGTTCTAGAGAACAAATTTGCTATTGTAAGTGGAGCTAAAATGATTTGTATTGGGTACTATGAGCAAGATAATAAATTGTAATCAATTTCTTTCTCTAAATCAATCTATAATGTTCTTGCTAAGAAAATTAAATGTTTTTGTATTAAAAAAAATAGACATACAAATATAATAGTCAGGATCCCCTCCATAATCAAAAGGATAACTTCATATAAGATGAGGAGTACAAAAATTGAAACTGAATTTGTTTTTTGCATCCTAAACTAAAACTGATAATACTGCAAGACAAGTGAAAGGAAACTTATGTGTCACCATCTTTGTAAGGATCACTGCTGGGCAGATAGGGATCACTAAAGATGGAGGAGGGCCCAACTGAGGGAGTTGGTTGAAGAATTTTTCTTATATCCTCATTCCAAAGGTGTTGTCCACTTTAACATTTACACTCAACTCATTGGAGAATGTAACTGAAATTGGATATGAGCTTAGCCATGGGACAATGTACTTGCTTGGTTCTCAAGATATTTTTATTCCCAGTGCCTCCTAAAGTTTCTTGCTTTCAAATCTTCATTGATTCAGTCTGTTCCAGCACTATTTTCAACAACTCAACCATCTTCTTATGGGATTCCAACAGAATCTTGGGAGTTGCAAGCCTCTATTCTTTTGACATTTTGCAAAATAAACCATGTAACTTATATTTCACTCATATTCCATGTACAATAGGTTATCCAACACATTCTATAGCGTACCATCACTTTTTTCGGGACATGTTTCCGACACCATGTATGGGTGTGTTCGTGTTTGACGTGTAAATGTCCTTTTCCTTGCAGCATCACACTTTGCATACTCCTGTGGTGGCCATGTACTAGATGCATTATAAAGTTCTTGGGATAAACCAAGACTAGGAGTCTGGGAGTCTACATTCTATCATCAATTCCGAAGAAACAGACCAAGACCTATTTGAGAACTTTTTCCCTATTCTCTTTGTAACTCTATTTACAAAATAATAGCTCAAGAGTGCGAAATTAGAAACTCAACAAAGATAACAATACCCCCAAGTCTTGAACTAATATTTTATCCTTAATACATAGTTTCGTTGGAGAGTAGCCGAATGTCAATATTATTTTGAAGACCCATTTCATGATTCTGTTACAAAAACTATGTATTTTCATTTTGCAACTGCATATTGTTTGCTGATTATCTGAAGTTCTAAACTTATATTAAAAGTGGTCCTAAACCTTTTGAAAATATTGATTACATTTTCTATGGTATGTGCACCTAATTGATGGAAAACCATCAAAGAATAATATCACCTAGTTAGGAGGCTTAGCTGTAAAAAGAAATAAAATAATATTCACAATTTGGTCCAAGCTATAACTTAGACTATATAAGAAATAAATAAGCCTCCATTATGTCCTCTCTTCCTATACCCTACCCGTCAAGCTCTCTTGGAAATCAAGGACATATTCTTCTCTTGGACATATATTTAGATTTTAGCTATAGAGTTAGTGTTTTATCTTTCGCTGCTTCAATATCGGTCTGGGAGTTACTTTTTCACTCCCACTTTGTACGTACACTGGATGTTGTACATAAAATTTTAGAATACCTTTTTGTCCACTATATAGTAGCAAGTAGTTGTGCACATGATCCATGGTTATCAATTCCACTTAGCGGGGTAGGAATATATATTTTTTATGGCTCAAGGGAGATGAACTTACAAGGATTGGTCCTATTAATTTATTAAAAGATGCATCCAACCATTCTATCCTACAATTTATTCCTAGAAATTGATGAAGCCTTCCTATGAAGGAATTGTTGCATATAACAA
Source organism: Pseudotsuga menziesii (assembly GCA_001517045.1). Classification (NCBI taxonomy): domain Eukaryota; kingdom Viridiplantae; phylum Streptophyta; class Pinopsida; order Pinales; family Pinaceae; genus Pseudotsuga; species Pseudotsuga menziesii. Next base: position 60,685 of record LPNX011108010.1, read on the forward strand.
AGTATTTAATCGAGGTAGGTCACTAATTCCCTTAGGGTTGTATCCATTGAGATTATTAACAAATAGGTGTAATACCATCATCCTTTTGAGAATCAAAAACACTTTATATTAGGGAATTTAAATAATATCACATGCATGCAAGGAAATAAGGAAGGGTTAGACCTGTAATCTACTCAGGTAAGGAATTGGCTTAGAGATTAATTGAATTGAATAAAAGGTCTGATTTGATTGCCAATAGGCTATGAACTCCCTTTGGTGTTATATTTCCCCATTCAAACCCTACAAAACAAATTAAATTGAGATGTATTAGAAATTGATTTAGCTTACTTACTTGGTTATTGACATTTAGATCCATCATTTTTCTAACTCTTATTGTAACTCTAACACTGCTAATTTATCTTAGGAACTCCAATATATTCTGAATGTATATACCACCTTGCACTTTACAAGAAACAATTTCACTTTACGTTAACAAAAACTAACCATGTTTAAATGAAAAAGGACAATTAATGTGAAGTTGTCAATCATCATTATAATTTATTCTCTTTTCTCCAATACTAGTTGCCATACCACCTACCAAACTATGCATCTTTGACAATCATTAACACTTTCAACAATTTGAATGTAGAATTATCCATGTATTAGACGTAAGCAACATTTCAAGAATAAACCAATCATGCCTATGTACTCACTAGTATGTCATTCAATGCTTTAATCCCTCACTCATTCAATATATTACTATGCTCTTCAACCTGCAAGAAACATGGTTTTGGGTGAATTCATTCAACATGTAATTTTGTTGGTTCAAATATTTTCTACACATTTGGCTACTTTCCCCAAGTACCTTTGAGGCATTGATCACACATTTATTTGATCGACAATTCTCAATAATTGTGGGTGGAAGATAAGTAGGATTTTATTGTGGACATGGCTCCAAGGTGAATCACTATATTAATAGATACTATGTGATTGTACAAAACAATATTTGTAGTTTGAGTGAGTTTGAAAGCCTTTAGTGTTAGCATCTCTAGATCATTGATCTATGTATGAAGAATTAAAATAAATAATTTGGGTATAATTTGTAAATGCAAGAATATCCAAACATATATTTTCTTCTCATGAAGCTTTCTAGGGCCAACCAAGATCATCCTTTGTGCTCAACTAAAACTCATGAAATCATGTAACAATAAAAGATCATAATTTGATGAAACTGCATCTCGTGCTTGATCTCTCCTATATTTATGTTTAATTCCTAGTATAATCACTCTCAATTTGAAATTACTTAAGGGATAAAAAAATTGATATATCCAAACCATGTATTTGGCACAAAAATCCACATATATTCTTCAACAGAAACAACAAGGTGTAATGGGATCCTAATACAGTCCTAGCTCAAATTTTAGACTAGAAGAAAAGATTAGAAAATATTATGTAAGTCCCCATTATTTGTAATACTTTGTGGATGGATTGGACATGGAAAAAGGTTAAATATGTCTTCTCTATTAAAGGAGGAATCTTCGACTACCTTATAGAAAGGCTATCATTTAGTAACAATAGTCACTAGAACTTGGTGCAGAAGTTGTAGTAGCTTTTGGGAAATGCATGCTTATTTGTAAATTCAAAATGCTCTGCAAACAAAACATATCCTTTATCAAAGCCTTCATATTTTATTTCCAGTTGAAAACAATCTTAGGAAATCTCAGATCAATGGTACACTAGTTGATATCAGTGAATGTTCTATTTTCTTTGAAGAGTTCAATATTTTACTTACAGGGGCATTTCTAACAACAACATTGCATGGTGAATGAAAGCTAACACGTGTTATATTTCCTACCTTTACAATCACATTTCTATGAGATACATTGCACCATGAATGAATTCTAATCCATGCTATCTTTCCTTCTAACACAATGGGAGGTTTTTACAACAACATTGCATCGTCAAAGAAATCTAATACATGTTAAATTTCATTTTAGCACAATCACAAGGGAATTTCTAAAAACACCAGTGGATGGTGAATGAAAGCTAATGCATGTTAACTTTCCTACTGGTACAACCACATTGCCATCAAATACATTGCACCATGAAGATAATCTAACACATGTTAGATTTCCTTCTAGCACAAGAACAAGGGTTTCTTACAAAAACATTGCATAATGAAGCAAATTTAATGCAAGGAAAGATAATGCATGTTATCTTTCCTTTTAACAAGAACAAAGGAATTTCAAACAACATTGCATGGTGAATGAAAGCTAATGTCTGTTAGCTTTGCTACTGGTAAAACTACATTGCCATAAAATACATTGTGCCATGAAGGAAATATAACGCAAGTTAGCTTTCCTTATATCACGATCATAAAGGCATTTATTACAACAACATTGTATAGTTAAGGAAAGATAATGCATGTTAGCTTTATGTGTTCCTTCTAGCACAAACACAAGGGCATTTCTAACAACATTAAATGGTGAATAAAATGTAGTATATGTTAGCATTCCTACTGATACAACCACATTGCCATCAAATACATTGCACCATGAAGGAATTCTAACACATGTTAGATTTCATTATCGCACAAGCACAAGGGAATTTTTTACAACAACATTGCAAAGTGAAGGAAATCTAATGCATGTTAACTTTCCTTCTAACACAAGGGCATTTCCAACAACAACATTGTGTGGTGAATGAAATCTAATGCATGCTAGCTTTCCTACTAGTACAACTACATTTTCATCAAATACATTGCACCATGAAGAAAATCTAATGGATTTTAGCTTTCCTTCTAGAACAAGCATAAGGGAATTTATTACAACAAGATTGCTCAGTGAACGAACCTTCTAGCACAAGCACAACAAAATTTATTACAACAACATTCCACAGTGAAGGAAATCTAACACATTTTATCTTTCCTTCTAGCACAAGAACAAGGGCATTTCAAGCTAGGTAAATACAGCTAGGACACCCCTTTCCCATCCAATTCCATTTCCTAAAGCTTGCTTTACTTGTCAATTTGAGGATCTTAGGTTTTGTTCTATGAGACCTAATGCAAACATTTTGCATTTGGAGGTCAAATTCAAAAAACTCTTCTCTAATAGTAGGTGGAATGCTTCATGACATCCATGAAGCCTATACATGCCTCATGGAAGTTCTGAACCTTGATTCTACTTCTCAGTTCTAGATCTAGACCCTTGGGTCAATTCAACATGTGTCCTTGAATGACTCTTGGATGTGAGTGAAAACCCATGTAAAATGCAATACCAGACTCATATCGACAAACCATCAATTATGTTGTATCTGATGTAGGGAGTTCTACTATAACACCCCTTTCCCATCCAATTCCATGGATCAAAGCTTACCTTACTTGGGTATCTAAGAAATTAGGGTTTTATTCAATGACACCACATAATTTGATGAAACCACATCTTGTGCTTGATCTCTACTATATTTATGTTTTAGTCCTAGTATTGATCACTGTCAAATTGCCAATTTGAAATTCCTCAAGGGATATTGAAAATTGATATATCCAAACAATATATTTGTCACAAAAATCATATATATTCTTCAAAAAAAAACAACAAGGTATAATGGGATCCTAATACAGTCCTATATTAGAATTCAAACTAAAAGAAAAGATAAGAAAATATTATGAAATTCATTGTTGGTTTTAATCCTTCGTGGATGGATTGAACATGGAAAAATGGTAAATATGTCTTCTCTATTAAAGGAAGAATCTCTAGATATCTTATAGCAAGGCTATGGATTAGTTACAATAATCATTATAACTTGGTGCAAAAGTTGTAGTAGTTTCTGGGAAATGTATGTAGATTCCTAAATTTCAAATGCTTTGCAGACAAAAACTCCCTTTATCAAAGCCCTCATATTTTGTTTCTAGTTGAAAACGGGCTTAGGAAAGCTCCTATCGATGGTACACTAGTTGATATCAATGAATGCTCTATTATCTCTGAAGAATTCAATATTTTACTCCTACCACAAGCACAAGGGAATTTCTAGCAACAACGTTGAAAGGTGAATGAAAGCTAATGTGTATTACCATTTCCTACTAGTACAACAACATTTCCATCAAATATATTGCACCATGAAGGGATTGTAACATGAGTTATATTTCCTTCTAACATAAGAATAAGGGAATTTCTTACAACAACATTACATAGTGAAAGAAAGATAACACATGCTAACTTTCCTTCTAGCACAAGCACACGGGAATTTCTAACAACAACATTGCATGGTGAATGAAATCTAACGCACAAAATTAACTTTCCTATAGGTATTACCACATTAAAATCAAATACATTGCACCATGAAGGAATTCTAACGGATGGTATATTTCCTTCTAGAACAAGCACAAGCACAAGAGGATTTTTTAAAACAACATTGCACAATGAAGGAAATATTGCACATGTTAGCTTTCCTTCTAACATAAGCACAAACGAATTTCAATATTTTCTCTAAACAATTCAATATTTTACACCTAACACAAGCACAATGGAATTTGTAATAACAACATTGCATGGTGAATGAAATCTAACACGTGCTATCTTCCCTATTGTTACAACCACATTGCCATCAAATGCATTGCACCATGAAGAAATTATAACGCTTGTTAGGTTTCCTTCTAACACAAGCATAAGGGAATTTGTTACAACAAAATTGCACAGTGAAGGAAAGCTAACACATGTTAACTTTCCTTCTAGCACAAGCACAAGGGAATTTCTAACAACAAAATTGTATCTTGAATGAAACATAATGTTTGTTAGCTTCCCTACCAGTACAACTACATTGACATCAAATACATTGCACACTGAAGGAAATCTAACACATGTTAGCTTTCATTCTAGCACAAGCACAAAGGCATTTCTTACAATAATATTCCATAATGAAGGAAATCTAACGCATGTTAGCTATTATCTTTCCTTCTAAGAAACATAAGGAAATTTCTAAAACCATTCCATGGTGAATGAAAGCTAACATGTGTTACCCTTGCTACTGGTACAACTACATTCCCATAAAATACATTGTGCCATGAAGGAAATCTAAAACATGTTAGATTTCTTTCTAAAACAAGAATAAGGTCATTTCTTAAAACATTGCACAGTGAAAAAAAGCTAACACATGTTAGCTTTCTGTGTTCCTTCTAGCACAAACATGAGGGAATTTCTAACAACAACATTGCAAGCTGAATGAAAGCTATCACATGTTAGATTTCCTACTGATACAACCACATTTCCATCAAATACATTGCACCATGAAGAAATTCTTACACATGTTAGTTTTCTTTTTCGCACAAGGACAAAGGAATTTCTTACCACAACATTGTGCAGTGAAGGAAAGCTAATGCATGTTAGCTTTCCTTCTAACACAAGAACACATGAATTTCTAACAGTAACATTTCATGGTGAATGAAAGCTAATGCATGTTAGCTTTCCTACCACTACAACTAAATTTCCATCGAATACACTACACCATGTAGAAAATATAACTCATGTTATATTTCTTTCTAGCACAAGGATAAGGGCATTTATTACAACAACATTGCTTAGTGAAAGAAAGCTAATGCATGTTAGCTCTCCTTCTAGCAAAAGCACAAGGGAGTTTCTAACAACAACATTGCATGGTGAATGAAAGCTAACACATGTTAGCTCTTGTACTGGTACAAAATATATTTCACCATGTAGGAATCCTAATGCATGTTAGCTTTCCTTCTAGCACACGCACATAGTCATTTCTTACAACAACATTGCATAGTGAAGGAAAGATAACACATGTTAGTTTTCATTCCAACACAATAAAAAGGGAATTTTGAGCAAGGTAAATCAAGATAGGACACCCCTCACAATAAAATTCAATTGGGAACTCAATCCAATGCAGTGGCTTCAACTAGAACACCCCTTGCCTATCCAATGCCATGGCTTGAAGTTTGCCTTACTTGGTGATCTAAGAACCTAGGGATTTGTTCAATGAGACCACATAATTTGATGAAACCACATCTCATGCTTGATCTATACTCTATTTATGTTTTATCCATAGTATTGATCATTGTCAATTTGAAATTCTTCAAGGGATATAGAAAATTAATAAACCATATATAAGGGGATCCTAATACAGTCCTAGCTCAAAATTCAAAATAGAATAAAAGTTAAGAAAATATTATGTAATTCATCATTAGTTGTAATCCTTTGTGAATGGATTGGACATGGAAAAATGGTAAATTTTTATTCTCTATTAAAAAAAGAATCTCTAGCTAACTTATAGAAAGGCTATGGCTTAGTTACAATAGTCACTAGAATTTGGTGCAAAAGCTGTAGTAGCTTCTAGGAAATGTATGTAGATTTGTAAATTCAAAATGATCTGTAGATAAAAAATCCCTTTATCAAAGCATTCACATTTGGTTTCCAATTAAAAATGGGCTTATGAAAGCTCATATCAATGGTACACTAGTTGATATCAGTGATTGTTCCATTTTATTTTAAGAGGTCAATATTTTACTCTTAACACATGTGAAGGAAAGCTAACAGATGTCAAATTTCCTTCTAGCACAAGCACAAGGGCATTTATAACAACAACATTGCATGGTTAATGAAAGCTAACATGATTTATATTTCCTATCAGTACAAACACATTTCCATCAAATAGATTTCTCCATGAAGTAAATCTAACATAGTTAAATTTCCTTCAAGCACAAGAACAAAGGTTTCTTACAACAACATTATACAATTGAGGGTTTCTTATCTTTCCTTCTAAAGAGCACAAGAGAATTTCTAACAACATTGCATGGTGAATGAAAGATAACATGTGTTAGCTTTGCTCCTTGTACAACTATGTTGCCATAAAATACATTGCAACATGAAGGAAAGCTAGAACATGTTAGCTTTCCTTCTAGCACAAGTACAAGGGAATCTCAATAGTTTCTCTGAAATGTTCAATATTTTACTCCTAGAACAAGCACAAGGGAATTTCTGATAACAACATTGCATGGTGAATTAAAGTTAATGTGTGTTATATTTCCTATCGTTACAACCACATTACCACCAAATACATTGCAACATGAATAAATTCCAAGCCATGTTAGCTTTCCTTATAAGACAAGCATAAAAACAATTCTTACAACAACATTGCACAATGAAGGAAATCTAACACATGTTAACTTTCCTTCTAGCATAAACACAAGATAATTTCTAACAACAACATTGCATAGTGAATGAAAGCTAATGCATGTTAACTTTCCTACAGATACAAACACATTTCCATCAAATACATTACCCCATGAAGGAAATCTAACACATGTTATCTTTCCTTCTAGAAAAAGCACAAAGGTTTCTTACAACAACATTTCACAATTAATATTTTCTTAGCTTTCCTTCTAACAAGCACAAGGGAATTTTCTAACAACATTGCATGGAGAATGAAAGCTAACGCATGTTTTATTTTCTACTTGTACAAATACATTTCCATAAAATACATTGTGCCATGAAGGAAAGCTAACACATGTTACCTTTCCTTCTAGCACAAGTACAAGGGTATTTCAATATTTTCTCTAAAGAGTTCAATTCTTTACTCCTATCACAAGGGAATTTCTAACAACAACATTGCATGGTGAATTAAAGATAACACGTGTTAGATTTCCTTCCGATACAACCACATTGCCATCAAATACATTGCACCATGAATAAATTCTAGTGCATGGTAGCTTTCCTTCTAACACAAGCATAAATGCATTTCTTACAACAACATTGCACAGTGAAGGAAAGCTAACACATGTTAACTTTCCTTCTAGCACAATCACAAGGGAATTTCTAACAACAACATTACATGGTGAATGGAAGCTAACACGTGTGAGATTTTCTACTGGTAGAAACACGCTTCCATCAAATACATTGCTCCATTAAGGAAATATAATACATGTTATCTTTCCTTTTAGCACAAGCACAAAGGTTTCCTACAAAAACATTACACAATTAAGGGTATCTTAGCTTTCCTTGTAATAAGCAGAAGGGAATTCCTAACAACAGTGCATGTTAGCTTTGGTACTTGTACAACTAAATTGCCATAAAAAACATTGTGCCATGAAGAAAAGCTAACAAATGTTACATTTCCTCCTAGCACAAGTATAAGGGAATTTCAATATTTTCTCTGAAGATTTCAATATTTTACTCCTAGCACAAGCATAAGGGAATTTATAATAAGAACATTGCATGGTGAATGAAATATAATGTGTGTTATATTTCCTACCAATACAACCACATTGCCATAAAATACATTGCACAATGAAGAAATTCTAATGCATGTTAGCTTTCCTTCTAACACAATCATAAAGACATTTTACAACAACATTGCATAGTGAAGGAAAATTAACACATGTTAACTTTCCTTCTAGCACAAGCACAATGGAATTTCTAACAACAACATTGGATGGTGAATGAAAGCTAACACATGTTAACTTCCCTACCATTAAAACCACATTACAATCAAATTCATTGCACAATGAGGGAATTCTAACACACGTTAGTTTTCCTTCTAGCACAAGCTCAGGGGCATTTCTTACAACAACATTGCATGGTGAATGAAAGTTAACGCATGATATCTTTACTACCGATACACACACATTTCCATCAAATACATTGCTCGATGAAGGACATATAACACATGTAAGCTTTCCTTCTAGCGCAAGAACAAAGGTTTCTTACAACAACATTACACAATTAAGGGTTTCTTAGCTTTCCTTCTAACAAGCACAAGGGAATTTCTAACAACATTGCATGGTGAATTAAAGCTAACACAAGTTAGGTATGCTACTTGTACAACTACATTGCCATAAAGTTCATTTTTTCATGAAGGAAATCTAATACATGTTAGCTTTCCTTCTAGCACAAACATAAGGACTATTCTTACAAAAACATTGCATAGTGAAGGCAAGCTAACGCATGTTAGATTTCCACATTCCTTATAGCACAAACACAACGGAATTCCTAACAACAACATTGCATGGTGATGAAAGTTAGCACATGTTAGATTTATTAGTGGTACAACCACATGGCCATCTAATACATTACACCATGAAGGAATTCTAACAGAAGTTAAATTTCCTTCTATCACAAGCACAAGGGAATTTGTGACAACAATTCACAGTGAAGGCATGTTATCTTTCCTTCTGACACAAACACATGGGCATTTCTAACAAAAACATTGTGTCATTAATGAAAGATAATGTCTGTTACCTTTCCTATCAGTACAAATACATTGACATAGAATGATGAGAGTGTCCCTAAACGACTCTTGGATGAGAGTGAAAACTCACCATAGAATGTAATCTAGAACTTAGATAGACAAATCATCCATTTCGTTGGGTCCAATACATAGGGATTTAGATAGGATATCCCTCTCCCATCTACTACCATGGCCCAAAACCTTATTTACCTGGCAATTTGAGAAGCTAGGGTTTTGTTCAATGAGACCCAATGCATTTATTTTTTGGGGGGTTAAATTCAAAATACTCTTCCCCAAGAGAAGGTGGATGACTTCGTGACATCCACCGGGCCTAAACACATCTCCTAGAAGTTGTATAACTTGATTATGCTTCTCAATTTTAAATGCAGGTTCCTAGACCAAATCAACATGTGTCCTTGAATGGCTCTTAGATGCGAGTTAAAACTTTCCATAAAATGTAATTCAAGACTCGGATCAAGAAACCATTGATTTTGTTGCATCCAAGACACAAGGCTTTAGCTAGAACACCCCTTTCCCATCAAATTCCATGGATTAAAGTTTTCCTTACCCGACAACCTGAGAAACTAGGGTATTTTCAAATTCACAAAATTCTTTCCCAAAAGCTTGTGGGTGACTCCATCACATCCAACAAACCTATACACACCTATTGGAAGTTTCAAAACCTGATTTTTCTGCTCAGTTTTGGATCTATCCCCCTAGACCAAATTAACATGTGTCCCTGAATGGTTATTGGTTGAGAGGTACAACTCACCATAAAATTCAATCTAGAACTTCGATCGATGGCCTATTGATTGTGTTGGGTTCATGGCATAGGTATTCAGCTACAATACCCCTCACCCATCTAGTTCCATGTCCCCAAGCTTGCCTTATCTGGAAATTTGAGAAGCTAGGGTTTCATTAAAAAAAACCCAATTTAATTTTTGCATTGGGAGGTCAAATTCACGATACTCTTTCATGATATCCCATAGATGGATTCATCACATCCACCAATCCTATACACATTTCCTAGAAGTTGCAAAATTCAATTCTGCGAATCAGTTATGGGTGTAAGCCCCTGGATCAAACTAACATGTGTACCTAAATGACTCTTATAACCACTTATACTATGAAACGAGAACTATATACTATGAACGAGAACTCTCCCTATAAAAAACGATGATTTTTGCAAAACAAACACCAAAAACACCCCCCAAATAGAAAAGTGTTGATACCAGTATACACGTTTTTTTTTTTAGGGTAAAAAATAGAGCCATGGACTAAACATCCCATATTGTTGTTTAACAAAACTTTAAAATCAACCTTAAATTGGAAAAAAAGAAAAATTCGTGAAGAGATAAATTACAACTTTCTGGAAAATTGCATATTAAAGGAAAAACAAATTTCTCTAATAATTTCACTATTATAACCATATAGAAACAAAGAAATTATGATGTGATTCATAATGAGATAATATATTAGACCATACAAGAACAAATGGTTCATATAAATATTCAAAAACTCCTCTAGAGTTTCAATTACAAAAATCATACTAGTAAAAAGCATCTAACTGCCTCCTCAAATTCATCCATGGATTATGACACCCCATCATCAAAAACTCTTGTAGAGTTTCAATTAAAAAAATCATACTAATAAAAAGCATCTACACTGCTTCTTCAAATTCATTCATGGATTCTGACACCCCATCAGAATCTACATTTTCTGCAGATGAAGGACTTGATGAAGATGTAGATGACCCATACTCTTCTCTATTATCAATGGGCGCACCATCTGAGTCTACATCTATGCCCATCATTTCATATGTCATATTCCTTCGGGATCTACGGTTTGGTTTAACAGACTCCCATCTTGCAACTTCTGGCTGTGGCAGCAACCTCTTGATAATCTCTATAGTCTTGGAGCGGAGAGTGTCTTTCTTTGTCAACTTTAAATCATAAACAAGTATATCAACTTCCTCTAATTTCAAGATGTCAATGCGGCGGCGATTTATTTTTTGACCCTTTCTGTTTCTCTTTCTGCAAACATTTTTCTCAACCACCATCTCTGCCTTGTACACACCATCAAATGGGTGTGTATCTATTGCATACCAATGTACTTGTACTGATAATACTTCTTCATTTTCTTTATTGACCTTCATAGCTTTTGTAATTTAAAAGAAAATTATAAAACTTGTAATTCAACACGTGATGTTCCACATCAATCCATTACATAAGGATAATGGAATTTAAAGTAACGTTTTGAATGATCAAGATGCTAGTTTCTAAGCATATATTGTAGTCTAGTGTGGTTAATAATTTGGAAGAATATCCTAGTTTATACTAGAGGGTGCACTTTGCTTCTAAAAGTAGGATGGTTATTATTTGGTATAAACCCATCACATAATTTATAAGTGGAATAGGTATTATGTGGCATAACCCATCACCATATATAAAATTTTGGCTCGGTTCTATTATTTGGTTATAATTTACAAGTGGAATAGGTATTATGTGGCATAACCCATCCCCATATATATATATAATTTTGGCACCGTTCTATTATTTGGTATAATACCCATCACATAGTTTATAAGTGTAATAGGTATTATGTGGTATATAACCCATCCCCATATATATAAAATTTTGACACGGTTCAAACTTCTACCGTTGCATGCTATTGAAAAGATGCTCAATATCTTAGGAGATGTGATATAACTTTTGTACTTTCTTATCTACTTACTATTATTGAAAGACTTTTATGTTGCGAAATTTTACTGATCTTGCCAGCGATATACTTAAAAGATCGCATTACGAAACCCATCATCAATGCCTACTACGGGAGCTGGTCCTACCTGGCTTATTGGTTTATTGACCTTAAGCTAATGGGATAGTTGAAGAATTACTTGCGGACTGGCTAGCTTACATTGAAGGCTGAGCGGAAAGGGGTCAGTAAAAATGAAGGACGGATGTTGGGTCTAAGAATTGAGGAGCCACTCTTAAAGATCCACTTGCAACATAGGGTGAGGGGGGCATGTTACGAAAGGAAAGGGGAAGGAGGGGAAGCCACTCATATCCGCATCTGAAGAGCGAAACCCCCCATGACGAATTGGAAACGTGACATGGATGAATCTTCTAGCGGGGCATAACGAATCTTTAGTACGGAATAACTGAATGAACCTCGGCTAATCAACTGAGCCCCATATAGACTCCAGCTATAGAGAACCATACACGGATCTAAGCTATAGAGAATGCTAGCGGTCCGGGAAATAGAGTGACATGGAAATGGCAAACCCAACTCATCACATTAATTAGATGAGCCATCCCAGCTTGATGCCGATTTGTGCCGGTATGGGTAATTGGGTTTGGTCAATTCTATTACATACGTGAAAACAAGTCCTCTCCCACACACAGGCACATGTAGCCCGGTGAAATCAAGTAGTGTTTGACAATGTAATGAGACATGTTGATGATCCTTAGGTTTGCATGCTACTAAGGTTGATGGACAAAACTACAAGTGAAGATGAAAAGGCTTGGTTCAACCCAAGCTGGATGGCGTACAGGTTTTAAAAACTAACATTTAATGTCATACTGCAGCTGCAGATCATGAATAAAATGAGGAAAAGGATAGTGTCAAAGTGTGTTTCTTCTGTTACACCTTTGGGCACTCATCAGCTGAATGTTGGATGATGAAGCAGACAGATTAAGATAATCAATTTTAAGGCTTGCTACCAAGACAAAGCTTAAAATGCAGATGGATATATTTATGAGCAAGACAAAGCCACTGAAAAAGCAAATGCAATAAATTAGTTTTTAGAAGCAGTTGCAAATTTGAAGGCAGAACATATTTTGCAGCAAAGTGAATAAGAAAAAAGACAGAGCATTCTTCGCACTTGGATCATTTTTTATTTGCTTCTTGGCGCATGTGATAACAGCTGATTTAGCCGACTTGCATAGTGGATTTACTATGGTTTCCTTTTAGGTGCTAGTGCCCTTTTATTAGGTGCCATAGTTATAGATTATAAGCTATTCATATCTATATCACCATTGGTTTGCTATAGTGAAGAATGCAATCACTATAGTAGTGCTAACGATTTCTTAGCTATGATGTTACTTATTTGTCTAGTTCGATCGCTTCCATGTGTTATTTGCTTGGCACATATTAAAAACTGAATCCAATTCCTTTAAGCTAGGTAGGTAGGCAAGGGATAGCATTTATCAAACTACATTTTTTAGTTTCGTTATTCGCTAAATTGTTACCTGCCTCGTTCAATTGCTCCTAATTTTCCTTTTTTAGCTACTGTGAGGATCTCACTCACACTAGACCTGTCCTCTTAGCAAAAGAGCAAAAGCCATCATCAATGCCTACTATGGTGATGACAAAGTTCAATCCATATGTTGATTATGAATATAACGGGGAATTTGTCGGGTCATTCTGTTAGGGACCTTATTATTACTCGGATCAAAATTTTCTTTATGACATAACATGCAATGCCTTGCGTCTCTTGTAACCATGATATCGAAATTTTATGGCAGACCGCTCACAATGTCGCTCGATGCCTGGCATCGAGGGCCGCACTTTGCAATGCCTTGCGTCTCTTGTAACCATGATATCGAATTTTTATGGCAGACCGCTCACAATGTGGAGAGAGGAAACCATAATTTAACGTATCTGCTCGATGCCCAGCATCGAGGGCCGCACTATTCGCAGACCGCTCACAATGTGGAGAGAGGAAACCATAATTTAACGTATCTGCTCGATGCCCGGCATCGAGGGCCGCACTATTCGCAGACTGCCCACAATGTGGAGAGAGGAAACCATAATTTAACGTATGTGCTCGATGCCCAGCATCGAGGGCCGCACTATTCGTAGACCGCTCACAATGTGGAGAGAGGAAACCATAATTTAACGTATCTGCTCGATGCCCGGCATCGAGGGCTACACTATTCGCAGACCGCTCACAATGTGGAGAGAGGAAACCATAATTTAACGTATCTGCTCGATGCCCGGCATCGAGGGCCGCACTTTGCAATGCCTTGCGTCTCTTGTAACCATGATATCGAATTTTTATGGCAGAAATTTCATGGAGCTTGACACAGAAATTGAAATGGAGACGCTTCATGAGGGAAATCCCAAGGCCGATTTGCCCTTAATCGTCAGCCTGCCACCGGATATCATGTTGAGGTTTACGTGCCTCAGACTTTCTGATGAATGTACGCACTCGGAGGCGCCCTGTTCTCCATCTCCTGCCTGAAAATCCTCCGTTCCGTTCCGTGAATTCGACTCTGATGATTGTGACAATATGGATATAGACAGTCAATATGATGTTGTGTACAGAGTTCTGTTGGAAGATATTGTGGAAAAACTCACCGCTCTGGAGTTATATACAGCAGCTGATTTAGTTGAGAATTGCAATTAGCCTAATTTGAATCGAAATGGGCCCCCACGATATACTGTGTAAACGCTCTGAAAATATTGACATATTATTAAATTATCAATTATTGGCTCCCGTTTAAACACAATGTGGAGAGAGGAAACCATAATTTAACGTATCTGCTCGATGCCCGGCATAGAGGGCCGCACTATTCCTAGACCTCCCACAATGTGGAGCGAGGAAACCATAATTTAACATATCTGCTCTATGCCCAGCATCGAGGGCCGCACTATTCGCAGACCGCCCACAATGTGGAGAGAGGAAACCATAATTTAATGTATCTGCTCGATGCTCGTCATCGAGGGCCGCACTATTCGCAGACTGCTCACAATGTGGAGAGAGGAAACCATAATTTAACGTATCTGCTCGATGCCCAGCATCGAGGGCTGCACTTTGCAATGCCTTGCATCTCTTGTAACCATGATATCGAATTTTTATGGCAGACCGCTCACAATGTGGAGAGAGGAAACCATAATTTAACGTATCTAAAATCCAGAGAGTGACCTGGTAAATAAATTAATTTAACATGCACAATATGTAATCCATGCACGTTAATTATTTAAACATATGCTTTAATTTTCATTAAAACACAAAAGCCCCCGCCGTTTCTGCTTCTCTATTCAGTATTTACTGTGTTTCTTAGCGAAACAAAATTAATGTTAGATACGTTCGAATGCCCAAGTTTAAAAATTACGAGAAAAAAAATAGTATACACATGGAAAGTTGTCTTGATATTTTGGACAGTCATCACCTCCGCCCGCTTGGGCGCCAAAGGGCGGCCCTCACGGCGGCCCTCGCATCGAGGGCCACCGTGAGGGCTGCCCTTTGGCACCCAAGGGGGTGGAGGTGATGACTGTCCAAAATATCAAGACAACTTTCCATGTGTATACTGTTCTTTCTCAGGCACCTTCCCAGGTTTAGTTAGTCGTTACTAATTTGTCATGGGTTTACAATATATTCCACAGATTTATTCTGAAATTCACACAAACTCACAGCCGTGGTGGACTCAGATGTATTAAAATTACAGTTGTGATCATGTCCAGTGTCCAGGTTAGAGCTGATTTAATTTTTTAAAGATTATGCCAATGGAGATCGCTCATCCATAATTAAATACCAACACCAGAGATGAATATTGTGCAAGTTAAAGGTTAACAATAAGAGCCCATGAAGACCGCCAAGAGATATCAAGCATCATGGTAAATGGCAATTGTGCAAAGTCAGAATGCCAAGGCTAAGTCCATGATTGACTAATTAAAGTGCTTAAGTCATACGCCGAATGTCTGATGGAAAATTTTAGGAAAGATGGCTACTGCATGTTCGTTATTGTCAGCAGAGGAGTGTCCAATAGTTTAGAAGGATATAATCAAATTCCAAATTTTGAGAGATTTAATTTGTTTTCATGCATCAAAATTTGGGGTAGAATACCCATAGAAATAGCCAAAATCTCTTCGATCAACATCATTTCAAGATTTCAAAGAAAAATATTTGCAAGTCAAGGATCATTCCCTTATTTTGGTTCGGCAGTTTAAGGTACAAGTTTAGCATTACGTGTGAATCATTCTCAAAGTGGGAGAGTGTTTCATTCAACACTTGGAAGCAGGAAGAAAATTGAACTCCCAGGAGAGATCGATTCCATATTTGAAAGGAATCTAACTTCACCGTTCTAAATACCTTGCATGAAATCAATTATTTTCCAGATTTCATTCCTTAAAGCAAGAAAGGAGTTCCAATTTTATAAACCATGAGAGCAACTGATATATAAATGGCAGAACACTTGGAAAACCAAATCTAGATCACAAGTTCGAAGATATTATATTCCAGCAACTTTAGATTTCTTACATAAATTATATGTTTTCTCTCTTTTTGGAATTGTTGAAGAATCTTGTAACAATCAAGATGGGGAACCTCGATAGTCTATATATTGTATATTTTAGCATGTAGAGAAAGGGAGATTTCCAGTCGAGGGCTGAGGCAGGGCATGTATGCACTAAGTTTTTCTTAATGTAGGATGGTTGCTTTGAAATGATTATGATCATTTGAAACCTATTCTGTTTTAATAAATAAAGTACATGTTATCATCGTTCTGTCTATGTGTGGTCTTAATATTCCATACCGTGATTCTTTTGATCAATATGCAACTATTTGTAATATTTTGAAAACAGAACTTGTTTCATGTTTTTCATAAGGTTATGCTCGTAGACATTTCTTATTATCGCTCATTATAGTGGTGCATTTCCTACAGTCATGCTTTTATCCTAGCTTGATCTCTGAAATGTCTATCTGTTTATAAACTTTCATTTCACTTAACTTTAATTTTGTTTTTGGTGATTAGGTACAACAATAGCATGCT